>CAIGRO010015837.1:0-20162 GCA_903798355.1 Fraxinus baroniana
ATATTCTTATAATCAAATTAATTTACGAATAAGTTAATTATAACAAATACATTTTTTATTAATAAAATCAAATTTAAAACAAGTTATTTACTTTGATGGGCTAGAGATTGGCTAACACAAATTTTTGATTCAAGAAAATACATTTTGCTCTTAATTTTGTATATGAGCAAGCCTGCCCACCCGCTACCTCCGCCATAACACAATGTTTAACAAGACTGAATGGTATCAATAAACAAAATTTTAACTTATTTTCTCTCTTAATGTTTTCCTATTGATTTTGTTTAATGTGTGTTAGAAGAAATATTAATATGTCAGGATTTTGTTAACAATGTTGGAAATACAAGAATTATGTATTATTGAATACCACTTGATGAAACCAACAATCGGAATGAATTTTTGAAGTTATATGGCAAATAATGAAGTATTAGATCAAGCAAAATAATAAAAAAAAAATATGGGAAAGGAATTAAGATATCTTATTGACTCAAGAATATTGGAAAAGAGAGAAAATTACAATAGATCCTATAATTCTAGTAATTTATTTTCTCAAACTCTAAAATTGTATAGAATAGTTTAATATTTATAGAGAATATGTAGGGGATGTTCCGACCCTCATTAGTAGAGTTGCTGATAAAATATGATGTCAAACAATCGAACCAAAACGAAAAAGAAGAGAAAAACGCGGAAAACCTGAAACAAGTCAGGTAGGCGGCGCGGGGCCACCTCCGAGCGCCCTAGCGTCGCTGGGCGTTCTACCCCCAAAAAATAATTTTTTTTTTCAAATTATTTTTTTCATCCCGAACTTTGCTTCAAGTCCAATACCAATTTTCAACTCCCAATGGGCTTCCAAAATAGAATTTCAACTTGACATAGGACTTAAGTAGCATTCGAAACTTGAATTTTCTTTGACTTGCACTTCAATTAGAATTTTTCAATATTTCAAATAAGGAATTCGAGTCACATCCAAATTATAACATAATGTGATTAGAAAAAATAATAATAATAATAATAATTTATGAGGAGTGTACAAGTAAATACATTAAGAATATAATTATATTTTTTCTTAATATAAAAATGCAATTCAGATTGGAAATATGAATTATTTTTTCCTTTCCCTTTTATAATCAAGTATGATGTTTGGTGTACAATGTTGGTTGACAACATGCCGCAGGTATGTTAGAAAATTGATTTTAATTAGTTGGTTTGACTAACTTTTGACCAATTATTTTAATGGGTCCGTTAGTTGGACAAAAGATTTCTTTGGTCAAGTATGTTCTACTCCATGAATAAATTAATATAATATATTTATATTTTTCAAAACCAAGTTAGGGTGAATAAGAAATTAAGGTCAAAAGATAATTATTTGAAGTTGAAATAAATTGAAATTAAAAATTGATGGGAAATTGAAAAATGACAATCCCACGTAGGAAAACTAGAAGAATAGAACCCACTTTATATTACTCAAGTTTGGGACTTAGGTTTGAACCCCAATAAGTATATATAATTTTTGAAGGGGAGATGACCTATATGCTAGTAGGTTGAGCCAAAACTCACGCGTGAAACCGTTCGGCTGGCTTGTCACGAGTCTTGAGTTTGGGCCAAGTTGACATATATTTTTTGAAAAAATAATATATTTATTTATATTATTTATTTTTCCCCGAATTTTCTGTCTGTCCAAACGGGTTGCGTCTGTGTAGGACACAACTTTTTGGCTACCTCCGCCGTAATACAATGTTTAACAAGATTAAATGGTATCAATAAATAAAATTTTAACTTATTTTCTCTCTTAATGTTTTCCTATTGATTTTGTTTTATTGTTATTAGAAAAAAAAAAATCATTCACGAGGAGTGTACAAGGGAATATAATAAAAATACAATTATATTTTTTCTTAATATAAAAACCCAATTCAGATTGGGAATTGGAATTATTTTTTCTTTTACCTTTTATAATCAAGTATGACGTTTGGTGTATAATGTTGGTTGACAACATGTCACGTGGTATATTGTCTTGGACGATTTAAAAAATATCTTATCTTTTCAATACAAAATACAAATAGATTGATCATATAATCAAGTAGACCTATCCAATTCAAATTGAACTACTTGCTATCCTACCCTAACCGCTAAATGACATTAATGAATAATTATTTTACTAAAATAGATTCGTAAAATATTAGGTATTATTCTAAATCTTGCAATTTAATGAATGTCAAGTTGCCAATGCCAACTTTGCTGACGGGCTTGTCACTAGTACTCACTGTCCTATTTGGAAGCTGATAGCTATTCCTTACCTGTACGAGTTCCCTTATCCCATCACATGTCTATAGATTCTCTATGTATTGTCCCTATTATAAATACTGTAGATTGTTTGTTGATGAGTGTTACTTTTGCACGCTGTTTCATTCGTTTTGGAGATCAAGAAAGTAACATAAAGGAGGGAAAACAGAAGGGTGGTGGCTTTTGAATTCTGAAGGAGTTACACTTTGAGGTGGTGCTGTTGCCATGGCAACAAAAGGGCTGGTGGTGTATTTGCTGATGGGCTTTTCCGCGGCAATTCTATCCGTTTATTTCATCAAAAGCCATTTGAATGGAAGTTATGCAAAAGTGTTACTTCTTTCATCTTCAAACTCCAATCTCTATGGATCTGAATCCAAAGTTTGGCCTGTGAGTTATATATGCATGTATTTTTGTGGGTTCTTAATGCTTATATTCAATGTATACTTAAATAATGAAGTGTTCCAACTGCTAAATTGGGTAGAACTCGTCTTTAAAACCGATTAGTAATGAGAAGATACCAGAGTGGTTGTAAGCCTACAAATCCAGTTTTTGACACAGGGATTTGGGACACAATTAGAGTCGTTAGATTTAGGGAACCAGTGGAGTAAGGCTGTTTTCTCTAATATCAACTGTCACGATATATAAGCTTATGTGTATCGTACGAAGATTTTCTTGTATTTTGATCAAGATGTTAATTTTCTTGGTTATGGCAGGAATTGAAGTTTAGTTGGAGAGCTGTGTTGGCAACTGTGACAGGATTCTTGGGCTCGGCTTGTGGAACGGTAGGCGGAATAGGCGGAGGCGGCATTTTTGTCCCTATGCTTACTTTAATCGTGGGATTTGATACCAAGTCTGCTGCTGCTATTTCAAAATGTAAGAACTAAAATCTGTCTCCCAATCACTTGAAAATTTGAGGCATAAAACAACTATTTTGATTCAAGATTTGAGTTCTTGACATGAATTTCAATTTAGGTATGATAATGGGGGCTTCAGCATCATCAGTTTGGTACAATTTGAGAGTGCCTCATCCCTGCAGAGAAGTGCCAATTATTGACTATGATTTAGCCCTTCTCTTCCAGCCTATGCTCATGCTTGGCATTACCATTGGAGTATCTTTGAGTGTTGTCTTCCCATATTGGCTCATCACTGTCTTAATTATTATTCTGTTCATCGGTATGCTATGTTACTACTCGAATTTACGGTTTCTTCAATGACTGAGAATGAAATACTTTTAATCTAAACTACTATGTTCATATGACAATAGGGACTTCTTCAAGGTCCCTTTTTAGGGCAACTGAGATGTGGAAAGAGGAGACTATTTTGAAGGTTAGTTCCTCAAATTTATGGCTCTACCACGCGTTCCTCAAATATGCTGCTAATTACTGTTTGTTTCTTCTCTTTGGATCATTGCAGAAAGCCATGGCAGAGGGGCAACAAACTTTAGTTAACTCTAATGGGGAAAGTAAGTACATAAGAAACTTGTGCTATTCTTCATACAGCAAGATTTTATTTTTATTTTTCTTATTTACTTTTTTTTGTGGGTTTAGAAATGTGAAAAAGAATTGACCCTCTGTTTTTCTATATCAGTTCTTATCAATGTGGAGTACGTACCATTGGTCCCAAAAGAGGAGAAAACGGCTTTGGTAAACCATGTCTACCTTTCTTTACTCTTCTCTTCTATCTTTTATTTATCAATGTTGAAACATTATTCTTATTCTTTTCAGCAAATTATGAGGGACAACCTTAACATCAAGAGAATTCTGGTGCTACTGATCGTATGGATTTGTTTCTTGCTTCTTCAAGTGTTCAAGGCAAGTGAATTGCATCACTTTCCTTTCTAAACTCGTATGGCATGTTTGATAAGACAAATTGGACGGTCTAGGATGATATTCTTGTCCCTTCATATCCAGTACTATATATCAAACAAACTAGTGACATAATGTTTTCGTATTTATGCTGATCACTTAATATGAATGTTGGTCTGCAGAATGATTTGAGAGCTTGTACTGCATTGTACTGGGTGCTCAACTTGTTACAGGTACATTAACATATCTAGGTTCGGGCACATTTCGCGGTCGATACCCTTGCCCATGAAAGAAGTCCCAACAAGTTTTTGTTCCTTGTTTCAGTTCCCAGCTGCTTTTGCGGTGTTCTTTTACGAATGCATCAAACTCTACAAGGAAAGCAAGAAAAGAAGGCTCACCGGTAATGCAGAATCAATATGTGAGGCTACTATTCAATGGACTGCTACAAATCTGGCACTGTGTGCACTATGTGGTATCGTAGGAGGCACTGTTGGTGGCCTGTTGGGGTCCGGCGGTGGTTTCGTTCTTGGTCCTCTCCTCCTTGAGATCGGTGTCATCCCTCAGGTATTATAGCTTTTCATCTAATGTACATGTTTTTGGCCTGAATATTCTGCAATGGTACAGAGGGTCGGAGATTTTATTTTGCATGTCATGTTTGATAATGTGCATTAGACAGTAGTGGACTATAACGTCTACACATCTTGCAGGTTGCTAGTGCGACAGCAACTTTTGTGATGATGTTCTCATCCTCGTTGTCTGTAGTCGAATTCTATCTACTCAAAAGATTTCCCATTCCTTACGGTACATTTGTTTTGTATACTTTCCTTGCATTTTCGTTCTTTCTTTGATCTTTCTACATTGGCTAAGGAGTAACAGTCTATCCAAATTTCTTTTTGCAGCTTTATACCTCATGTCTGTTTCGATTTTAGCCGGTTTCTGGGGACAATTCATCGTAAGAAAGCTAATCGCCATCTTAAAACGGAGTTCAATCATCGTGTTTATCCTCTCAGGTGTCATTTTCGCCAGCGCTCTAACTATGGGTAAGTACAACGTTACTTCAAGAATTCCATTCTAGGCATAATGTTACGAAATATTTAGCTCCATCATGACCGAGTTCTTTTTTTTTTTTTTGGAAATTTCTTGCAGGCGTTATCGGGGTAGAGAAAAGCATCATAATGATAAACAATCACGAGTTCGTGGGATTTTTGGATTTCTGCAGCAGTCAATAGTTTTTGCCTTGAAGATAAATTATGATGATGGACAGATCAAGGAACAAATAGAACACATGGAAAAAAAATTTTTTGGGGGCGTGGCCAATGCCTAATTGACCAATCCCCAATTCATTTTAATATGAGGGGCATTTTCTGTGTATGACCAAAGGGTAGTAGTCTGTGCTAGCCAGCTAAACACCACCACCACTATTGTTAATTTTTATTCAGAAAGATTGGTTACAATTTGTTACTTTTATGTACGAAAATGAATAAATTATATAAATGTTATTTGCATGTAAATTGCATCTTTTTATAACTAAGCATATTGCAAGTAATTTTCCTTTTTTCTATAATAAAAGGTGATGAAGGATATGATGTCAAAAATAGGGCGACATCCTAGCTCATGACATCTTTTTACCACTTCTTTTAGTAGCATATCTTAGGTTTAAAAACATATAACGAACTTCAAGATGGACACATTTTAATGTTTTCAAGTTAAAACATCTAGCGAATTCAACAAATTAACTGATTTAACGTTCTTCTTTTAACTTTTGTTGGGTTACAATCAGGTAACTATCAAGCAATCAAAATCAAATCAGAAGTGTGGAAAATTAAAAGAAGAGGAAATAAAGGATTTTTTGTCACTAAAGGCGTGGATGTTCACGTGCTCTAGACGTTACTCATTCGTTGAACATTCACAAGGGATTACCTCTAATTTATTGGGAAAATTATTACGGACGATCAAAGTTTCAAACATATAATTGAAACATTAGAAACTCTTAAATATAATTGAGACTGTAATAAGTCATCAATATCACAATATACATTTTTCAAAAAAATTACTATTCAAAACTCCATTTTCTACGAATAATAATTCTGAAACAAGGCCAAAATGAGTATTGATTTCCTGGCAGGCTTTTGAGCATTGCTGCATTAGTAGGATAACTTCGGTGTGTTCAGATCTGTAAGTTTTAATTTTTCTTACTGCTGGCAGAAGCAGGTTCAGAGCATTTCACATTATTTAATGGATTAAATCATGTGTACTGAAAATTTTTTTTGTTCGAAGTTTTACGCCCACTCACATGTGTGGGGTTCCCTGGAATAAAAAATAAAAAATAAAAAATAAAAAAAATCCATCCACCCTTGCATTGTGTGTATTTGATTTTCTTCTGGAGTGTAAACCATGTTTGTGTATATGAAGTATGGTTTCCCAATTTGTGCAACTCAAAAGTAACGTTTTGGTTAACCTGTCCTCGTCGGCTGGTCTCTAACTTTTAAGGTGGGACATGATCTCAAACCAGATAACCATTAGATTAAGAGCCCAAAATGTCTGATAATACATAATTAATTCTTAATACAGTGTTGATTAGTTCAGTTTCCTTTGTCATTTTCTTCAGAGAACATATCTAATTTCGTTGCTAAGAATCTTTATATCATAATAAATCTCAATCAAACCCAAGATTTCCTTAATCTCCATCTTTCCCAGATTGAAATATCCATGACTAATCTCTTCAGTTTCCCCTCAAGTTCCTTCTTACCTCTCATGGCTCTACCCATTCTTTACTGGGCCTTCAACTTCCCCAGGCGCCAAACCAAACTCACTTTCTACGTACACGACTACTTGACTGGCGACGACGCCTCCGCCGTTACAGTGGCCGGGAAAGATGGGCACACTACCAGCATCTTACACTTCGGAACCCTTTTAGCCGTCGATGATCCAGTTACCGAAGGCCCTGACCCAAAGTCCAAAGAGATTGGTAGAGCTCAAGGTATGTACATCAACTCTCAATTGGATGGTAAAGGATTGCACTTGGTTTTTTCAGTTATATTTACCGAGGGACCCTACAAAGGAAGCACTCTGGAGATTCAAGGGGCTGATCTTTTTGCCATGAAGGAGAGGGAATTTTCTGTAGTTTCTGGGACTGGTTATTTTAGGTTTGTGAGAGGTTATGGGATTATGACTACTGAGATGTTGGATATTCCTCATTTGAGGGCTATTCTTAAGCTTGATATTACTGTCAAGCACTGTTGATATTTACTTCATTTTTGTCTTCTCCACAATTTTCATCCTTATTGTCCAATCTAATAATTTATATCTTCTTGTAAATTACACTATGAATCGGATATGAATAATCGTGGCAAAATTTCATTCCTGAACCAAAAATTTGGTTTATTCCTCCTATTTCGTTAGATTTGTGGTAGGATTTCAACAAGAAAAATGAACTCGATATTGATAGTAATAAAATCTTGTACTTTTAACGAAAAATTATTTTTAGTTTATTTCATTTATTGCACAACAGCGAAAAGGAGAGAATATTCATTGCACTGAAAATATATATTAAAAAAAAAAATAGCAAAGCAAGTTCATCTGGTAAACAAGAAGTTTGCTGCTACAAATTTGTTGACAAATTGTAGAGTTAACAATATTTTGGTTAAGTCAGAATGGTACTTATGGTCTTGAATTAGTAAACTAAGGGCACCAAGAAATCTTTTGAAATGTCAAATTTGCTTTTGAACATGCTATTATAATTTTTTTGAAAAAGTTTCGTTTGATTATAATGGTTTTTAGAGAATACTTAGGCTCTGGAAATTCTTCTACAAGAAGTAGAAGCCGTTGCCAAACAAGCCTTGAGATAATAAGCTGTTTATATTGCAATTTTAGTAAAGATTATGCTTGAATACATAACTCATAACATAATGGTGTCCATAATGGACATATAGAGACCCCAATTGGGGGGCGTCATAGGCCCATGCTCCCCTAATAGGGTGCCTCCATGTGTCCGTTATGAACACAACGATGGGAAATGATCATTTACATAATTGGCCACAATATCTTAATGACAAAAGCTACACATCATACCATTATTTTCTTTCACATTTGACTTTTAAGTTCTAAAATGATGCTTATCACTTAAACATCATTAATATTTAGAATAATAGCAGCCTCTGGATAAAGCAGTATTGGTCACTAAAAGTCTTCATCAGCCTAAATAAATAACTTGAAGTTGGGCAACCTCAACATTAAAAGTTATAACTATAAATTAAAAGTAGTTAGAACTTAGGACCTGAACTAGAATTATAAAGCTAAGTATGAACAATATAGATAGAGTTTAAGGACAAGAAGGGAGAGCAGCTCAATATGGAGGCATCATAGGATTATAGTCTTCCATGTTCAGGACATAGTTGCATTCTGCAATCTGATGACGAATACTCGTCCCTCGAGGCTTGTCGGAGCTTGGAATCGAAATGCTTTCGACTGTCTCTTCGCCTGAAACTTCTGTGTAACCGGTAGAGGTTTGCTTTTTTGTCAATTGCTCCTTGAGTATTGCCCTCAATGCCAAAACCTTGTAATTGGAATGGAAACAAATAGACAAGTTACAAACTTGTATGGTGTTGGATGATGTTAGAGATGAAGAAAAAATGTTAAAATTTTGGCGATTAAATTGTATGACGAACCAAACATACTCAGATAGACCCATAAAAGGAACTTTTGGTCGAATCTGTTACTTTTTGATGAAGATGTGCAAACAAAGTCCATATCAGTCAAAAATGAAAACAGAATTGGACTTCCGCGCATGCATTAATCTTTCGAGATGGAAACTCGAGTCTTTTGCGTAAGTCGTAACTATGGGCATAGAGAAATGAAATTGCTATGCAACTACACTAACCTCTTCCTGGAGCTGCTGTTTCTCTCTGGACACAGCATTGAACTCCTGCTTAAGCGCATCATACAATCCTTCAAGCTGCTTCGTCTTCCACCTAGCCCTCCTGTTCTGGAACCAAATCGCAATCTGGCGCGGTTGCAGCCCGAGATCCTTGGCAAGCTTCATCTTCCTATCAGGATCAAGCTTAATCTCCTCTTGGAAACTGTTTTCCAGCGACTCCAACTGGTCATTGGTTAATCGTTTCTTCTTGTCCTGGTTTCCATAATTATTTATATTATTGTTCTTGTCCATTGTCGGGAGCACTGCATGTTGTGTCTGCGTCAATTGTCTCATCTCTAAACCTGAAAAAGATCGAACAAGAAAGTTGCTCAGAATGAAGGCAACCAGAAACTACTATTACTTTAAGTTGATGTTTTCAAATTTTAACCAATGGAAGACAATTTATTTACAGATCAGATTTATCTGACAAATTTAAACACCCGGAACTAAAGACAGCAAGATTAGAATTCTTCATGCATTCGGGTAAAAAGAATTGGAATTATGTATTGGCATTACTTCACTACAGAATTTCTAAAATAATCATTATCGAAGGAAGAACTATTATCGATTAAACTATAATCCCATTTAGGACAGCGACAATAAGCAAAATGAAATTAGAAACACGGCGAATGAAGGCTATGAACAGAAAACAGCACAAAATATTGATCTTTTAACGTTGTCATAGAACAAAAGAATGGGGGTTAACCTGGAAATTGATCATAATTATAGTTGTGGAGGACACTGAAAGAACTATCGGGACGAGAAACGAAAGGCACTCTAAGGTTACCATTCCAATCCATTTTTCTTTTCTTTTTTTGTCAAACTCTCTGATCTTTTTCCTCCTCTTCCTTCAAGCAAATATAAACCCTAAATCTGTATGCGTTATATAATAGCCTTGGTAGAATGGAGAACTGGACCACACAGTACACAACACGCAGAGAAAGTTGTTGATTTGAAATTCCTTTTTTATGCAGCAAAGTGAATATGAGAAGTTTTCAGGGTGCAACAAGTTATTCCAAGTGTTCACATATGAAAAAGAAAGACGCAAGCTTTTGTAAGATAAATAGTAGCAGAAGTCTGAGTAGGTGTTGTGTGTGAGAGAAAAAGAGAAGATTGTCGGTTAAATTTGAAGAAGATGAAAATGGTAATCAAAGGTCTCAATCTGGTCCCTTTAAACCACTGCCCTATACCACTGACATATGCCTTCCCTTTCTCACGCCTCTTCCTGACTAGTTTCTTCTCCCTAGTACGTGCTGCTTGCTATTCACTCCACCCCACCCCACCCCACTAAATCTTCTTCTTCTCTGAAGTGGGCTTCTTAAGAAGGAAACATAGAATCAGTACAAAGCCTGCCACGTCTTAACAGCATCAGTAAATGACACGGTTTAAAGAAGCACAACAAAGAGGGTAAATTAAAGTGGGATTGACAAAGCAGATATGAACCCTTCTCTTTGGCAGTTGCGTCATCCTTTTCCTTTCTCTGTAACTGCATTCAATGAATGGGGTTGGGTCTATAATCAGATCCTAGAAATGAGCGTTGAGGAGATGTTACCATTCATAAAACTCTGTTAACTACAATAGCAAGAATAGGATATGTAGCTCAAAGTTAGAACCTCCTCTTGATTTTGTTAAAAAGCTAATGACTTGTTTATGATAACACTTAAATTTCAGCTACTTTTCATTCGTACATTTCGGATAATTCACATTTTACTATTCACTCACACGATCCATAATATATGTCATTTATAAATACTTGAAAAGTACTGCCAAACAACCAATTAGTTAACTCGACAACTAAAGTATATCTTGTTGAGAATTATAAACTCTAATTTTATTCCACCGAGAATAACAAATTCAAACAAAGAAAAATAAATACTCAAGAATTCCCAAAATTCATAAAGGTTCGCCTCAATATATGTTCTCTCTCTCTCTCTCTCTCAATAATAAAATCTAAGCACAACTTCCTATTTATAAGATAAATTATGACAAAACCAAATTTTACAAGAACTCCAATTCCTTAGTAAAATTTTGGTCTGGAGCCACCCCCCTTGGGAGGGGGTCTCCTGCCCCCATTCCAACCCCCATGGCGACCTCATCCCGGAGGTTAATCCACGATCATTTTCGCGAAATGACAATAATTAGATTTCACAACTTAACATATCTTGAATCTCGGGTGAAGTAAGACATGATTAAGCGTGGAGGGAGTATACTCCAAGAATTACTGTAACTTGGGTTTCATGAAATTTGTTGAAAAATAGTTTGTATAAGAACAATATAATGTAACCATGTTATCAAATTTTATTTTTAATTGTGCAGATGAAATTGAGCTCTGAATGGTCCAATTATCATGGAAACTTTTATTCGTATAATAAGAATAATGTGGTGCTTCTTACTTTCAGGAAAGTGAGGCAACCGGTGGTAGGCGTACGTTAATATTATAAAACCAAACTTGAGTCGGATGGAGAGTGATTTGAACCCCCTGAGTTTTATCATTTTCATGCCTGCAGCTCATGGGAATTGACCTATTGAGTTAGATGGTAATAAGAATGATATTCGACAATTTTGGCAATACTCATTGGTTAACCAAAATTGAAATCACGATCTATAATGATTTGATCAACAAATTATTGATTCTGTAGAATATCAGTTCAGATCGAGTTTCAATTTTTATTAAATAAATAAACAACCCAACGAAACGACAATGTTATAACAAGAATTTAAATAGTAAATGGTAATTATATTCATATTATAATTTTTGTTCGTTTTGCCACATTTTAGATGCAATGAAGGTCTTTGATCTTTGTTCATTGTCGCACTTATGTTCCCAAGTTTTTCTCATCTCAGTTTAATCATTATCTTGTCCTAGATGACGGTTTTTATCCAAATATTTTGTTAACGTACTTTGAAACGATATTTTGTCCAACTTTTGTATTTGTTATTTTCTTTTACTTATTTAAACTTAAAAGATGGACAAATAAGTCTTTATTATGCTCTCATAATGAATTTTTTTGGACAGAAATCATCATGCTGATTATTCAAAGGTTCGAAAAATAGTTGAGAACTCAAGTGCGCTAACAAAAAAAGATCGATGGCCTTTTTTGCAATTAAAGTATGGTGCATCATACGAAACTGGCGATAGCAAGAAGCAGATAAAGTAATAAAAAACGATATAATTATTAAGAACAAGACATAAATTATCAACTAGATTGTTATAAATGAGAGCTGCCCATTTTCTTATCGTACAATGAAAACAAATTCCTTGTCAAGGACCTATCTATAGAATTGTATTAATTTGGACCGTCCAATATTGATATACCGAGTTTTTATTTCCATAACATGAAATGGTCCATCATAGGATGCCTTTTTTCTTCCTTTAATACTGAAAATATTCAGTTACAATGTAGTACAATGAGATACTAGATTCAATGTTCTTGTTTGGCAATATTTGTAACATCGTGATTTTAATAAATGACGTAGAAATAGCACTCTACAAGTTATTGAAGTAGCAACCGTAATAAATAATAAGGTAGTCGAGTAATGAGTAATAAAATTATGGTATATAGTGCTGCGAATCTCCATAATTTATTTATCCTACTACAAGTGTCTAAAGTGGCGATTTGATTCAACACTTTATTTTATCGTGTAATACTACATGCCAGACGTGAAAACGCAAGTAAATGATGCTCATATGGTAGAGACGATCTCGAAATTTTCCCACGCTGAGGTGGCTACGTGCAAATTGAGATGAAGAGTTGATAAATTGAAGTCCGCTTATCCTAATTCACTAAGTACTTGTTTGGGATAACTTCAATAGCTCCTAAAACTTTAAAGTCAAAGTCAACAAATAATTATAACTACGCATTTCATGAAATCCACAACTTTTATAAACTTTTCAATCACATATTTTATTAATTTTTATCAAAATCTGCTAAAACCTTATTTGAAAGCTTCGCCAAACAATTATCTCGTGTAGAAGGGAGAAGACGTAGATGTACGGAGGCTCCGGCTAGGGGTTGAGTACGGAGTTATGGCTACCCTCCGCTCCTGAAGGGATTTAATGAGAGGGGGCGAGTACCCAAATCTACTATGGATCCGTTATAAATAACAGACATCAATAAATGTGGGAGTACTCCCAGCCACCAAAAAACATAATCTGCTGGATGCAACAGCAAACTTGACATCAATGCACGGACTATGCATAATATATCCTGAACCATAATATTGAAAAGAAAATAGCAGGAATATTTTCACTCTTATGGGGTGAATGTAAAACTTGAGAGGAACTTATGATTTACAGTGTCCCTGGTATGTTCAAGTATAGATCTGTACCTATTTTGAATCTCATTAAAGAAAAACTGTATTTGGCAACAAAAAAATCATGCAACAAATATAGCACATTTTCTTGATGTTCAGCAGAAGTAGGTGCAGCAAAACTGCTTGGATTACAAACCAACAAAAATACATGGGAAGAGGACGCAAACCTATGGCAAAAACATTTTAGATTATATCCTCCAACTATCAACGGTTTCAAGAAGTATAAGCTGCACAATAAAACCCAGCATTAGCTTTCATGGGTTGCCCATGAGTTGAGATCATACACATCATTGTTACTTCAAAAACCCACTTCTACGCTCTCGTACATTACTGGGAATAATCGACACAGAATCAACACAAAGTCCACCTTTGGAATGCGTGCAATCAATCTGTTTCATCGAAAATCTCACTTCAGTCTCAGGATCTGATTCACTAACTATGAATTCGCCTACGTTGTAATCTATCCAGCAGCCCCGCTTGTGGTTCCCATTTGCACCATCTTGTTCAGTATCATCTAAGAAGCACTCAGTCGATGCTTGCTGACCATCTGAAGTAGACAATTCAAACCGTACTGGTTTTATATCCAAACCATGAGCGTGCTCAAAATTGCAAACACGGCGTCCAAGTCGTTTGGAAAATTTTCCAAGGTGAACCCTAAATGACAAAGTATATATATCTGGATTGAAAGGAAACTTCACCCCACCAGCTACTTCAAACCACCATATTTGCTGCAAATAGGCTATAACAGGAAATCTGTAATAAAAGCAGAACAATGGTGAGAATATCATATTCTAAAACGGCTTCAATCTCGTGGCAATATATATAAAGAAAAATGGGTAAGCTGGTTAAAATGGCAGATGGTATTAATTTTGGTGCAATAAACATTTCATGCAGAATTCTCAGGTACATTCTACAATATACAAACAGAAAGCTTCTCCGTATATAGAATATTGCATTTCTTCATATAGACAAAAAGAGATTTTGTCAGAACGTAAAATCTAAAATCAAGTCACTTGCTAAACTGCATGCAGATGAACTCAGTATGCCTAACATGTTACACGCAAGATTTTGCAAGTCCAATAAAAGCCCCTTTCACACCTGCTAGATTAAGCAGAAATCAGGTTTTGCAGGGTCGAACTAAAAAATTGGTTACTTATAATTATTTGGCTGATATGTTTCACAACTATGCCATAAAAAGAGAGATTGGCCAGAATGACAATAATACATGTAGCACATACAAAATAGTATAAACACAACAAAGGAAAATATAAACCAAGGTATACAGGACACTCATGTGTTTTTATGAGCCCATCACAAGTCAGAATGTTTATCGTGCCCTAGCAAAAACAAAGGTAGAAGGATCAATTGCTTCATCTGCTTTTTGAAAAAATTGTCCTAGAGAAGTCTTCAAGCACTTGGGATCAAGGCCCAGCTCAAGTGGTAAGTACGAAGCCTTACCAGGTCACTGGCCTGGGCCGAGTCTCAATTGGGAGGAAGGGAGAAATTCAAAAAACAAAACACCTCCACAAAAAACTTCGCGTATATTTGCATCCTCGATTTAAGCTTTATGCCTTCATTTCCGTTTAAGTTGTTGGAGTAAAAAAAAAAGTTGTAGACTTAATAATATGATGGGAAAAGTTTCGGCAACTCCCATCGATTATCACCATGCCTTGCACAATTAATCAATCATAATAATCACTATGCTCGAGATGCATTACCAATTTACCACTTATTGAAGACTTTCCTAAAATAGAAAACTGACAGCTAAGTGGCAACTTACCCTTCTTATCTATCACCTTCCTAAAAACATGTCTAAATTGAAGTTTGGGCATACAACACATCATTTATGATAGCTTATTGCCTTAATATCTCCCTTAAATACAATCGAATACCATTATCTTAAATATTCAGAAATAACTGAATAATACTTACTCTCAAGGCCAAGACCATCAGGGAGCACTATTTAGAGATGATGTCTCCATTACACAAGGCAAGGATTACTGGATAGGGTATGCTATGCATCTAAAGCTGAAAAATCAAGTTCTTACCTTCAAATGCAAATGAAACCAGTAAGATGTAATATTTTGCTACTTACAGTCACAGATGTGCTTACAACCTGGCACTCGAAACATTAAGCATGTATAGTGACTATATAATTGTAGCTCTAAGGCTTAAATATACAGACTATCTAATTTAACCATGATGCTTTTTTGTTAATAAAGGATCGTGAAAGTGAAGAGGTCGCCATAGACTGAGCTTCTGGACCCACAAGTGAATGGTGCAGTTGGGCTAATCCACCACCCAAAAGTTTATTCCAGCGATCATACCATTCCTAAGTCCCAAATTAATACACAAAAATAAATCTCTCATATCTAATCTATGTGAAATCTCTTCACTGGTTGTATGCAAAGTCCTTGACTGGTTGTATGCAAAGTCCTTGACCGACTCCACAATTGAGGACTGCCGAATCTGATAATTGATATATGATTGATTATGATTGAGAGACTAATCATAATTGATATATGATTGAGAATGATTCATCATGATTGATATATAATTGATTAAATCTTTCCACAACTTAGGTTGGTTGTTAAGCCAATTTCTTGTATCCTAAATTAGACGATTATTTTTTTTTTATTTTTTTTTTATTATTGTGGTGTAAATAGGGTGTAATAGTTCAATCAAGAAATACAAAAAATTCTTATTTCATTCTTCATAGTATCAGAGCAAATTTTCTCCTAAACCGAGCTAACAACAAGAGACGCCTCCATCAATAGGAATCAGTGACTTCGAAAACTCGCACGAGTCAAACTGAGAAACAACATGAAGAGAAAAAATACTCCGTCCACTTCGGCAGCAACACCTCAAATTTAGATCAATTGAAAAAGATCGTGGAAATGATTGCTATCCTTCAATCCTCCAATCAATTATCAAAAAAATTCATTCTAATCCCTTAGCCCATAGAGATAATGGCTTGAAAGTCTTAACCATCTCCCGTACTTATACTCCCTAGATTCTAGACTCGGGCGCATATGACCATATAACTTATTCTTATCATCTATTTTCAATGTATTCATCATGTGCTCGAAATATGAAAGTAAAAATTGTAGATGAATCCACAGGCAAAGGAAGAATTTGTATCTCTGATTCTATCACTTTAAACTCAGTCTTCCATATCCCAAAATTATCTTATAATTTGTTGTCTATAAGATATTTGACTAAACACTCCAACTGCTCTACTAAATTTCTTTCCTCTCATTATGTCTTTCAGGATATGTCATCTGGGAAGATAATTGACAGTGTTAAGGAATGTAAAAGACTCTACTACTTTGAGCAGGCTAAAGAGAGTAACTTATGTCAAAATGCCATCTGTGATTCTGTTTTTTCCTTTAAGAATAGTAAATTTCAGTTATGGCATTTTAGGATGGTTCATCCTAATTTTCAGTATTTATTACATTTATTTCCTGCTCTTTATTCCAATAAATTGTCACTTGATTTTCAATGTGAAGTGTGTGAACTTGCAAAAATTTATCATACTTCATTTTCAAAGTCTACATACAAACTCACTAAGACGTTCACTATGATTCACATTAATGTTTACGGTCCTTCCTGTAATCCTAGTCGAACACACACAAAATGGTTGATCACATTTATAGATAATAAAACGACTTTGTTGGGTTTATTTACTGAAAGATAAAACTGAAGTTCGTTCTATTTCTTTTTATCAATTTTCACTTTACGATCTAAATACGATTCAACACCCAAATACAAATTTTACGTACTGAAAATGGTACTGAATATTTCGATCAATATTTGAGTATTTATCTTCATAAACATGGCATCATTCACCAAATTTCATGTGTTGACACCCCTCAACAAAATGGAATCGCCGAACGAAAAAATAGACACATCCTTGATGTAGCTCGTGACCTAATGTTCACTACCAACATGCCAATTTTTTTTTGGGTGATGCTATCTTGATTGCAACATGTCTCATAAACAGAATGTCTAATCGAGTCCTTTCATTGTCAACCCTCTTCAAGAATTTCAAGCTGATATTGATTTACCTATTGCATTGAGGAAACAACCTTGTTCATGTACTCTCTATTCCATTTCAAAATATGTGTCCTACAATGCATTTTGCGTACAGAGTGTCGTGCTTTTACTTCTAACTTTGATAGTGTGAGAATTCCTAAAAATATCCAAGAGGCATTGGAGATTCTTGAGTAGAGAGAAGCAGTGGTTGACGAAATGAATGCGTTAAAAAAATGAAACTTAGGAGGTGATGAATTTGCCACAGGGGAAGAGAACATTGTGTAAATGAGTGTTTACCGTGAAGTACAGAGCTGATGAGACGGTGGATAGGTACAATGTTCATCTTGTTGCGAAGGCATTTACTCAAACTTATGACATTGACTAAACAAAAACTTTTGCACCCGTGGCTAAGTTGAACACAGTTCAAGTTCTTTTGTCCTTGGCCGCCAACCTAGATTGGCCACTTCAAAAACTCGACATAAATAATGCTTTTTTGAATGGTGAACTAGAAGAAGAGGTTTTTATGACACATCCTCCAAGTTTCTGTAAAAAGGGAGAAAAAAACAAAGTATGCAAGATGAAAAAGTCCTTGTATGGACTCAAAGAATCTCCTAGAGCATAGTTTGATATATTTTCTAAGGTGATAAAAAGGGAAGGTTATTATCAGGGGCAATTAGATCACACTACGTTCTACGAGCAAAAAAATGGGAAGAAGAAAATCTTGATTGTATATGTAGACATCATCCTAACTAGAGATAATATCGTGGAAATGGAAAGATTGAAGATCTTAGCCACTGAATTTGAAGTTAAGGATATAGGACAAATACGGTACTTCTTGGGAATGGAGGTGGCTAGATTGAAGAAAAGGATCGGTGTTTCTCAGCGAAAACATGTCATTAACCTCTTAACTGAAAATTGGCATGCTCGGTTGTAAGTCGAGTGACATCCATTGACGGAAGGTGCATGAAAATCAGTTGAAAGGAAGAGGTATCAGAGGCTTGTTGGTAAACTAATCTATCTATCACATACTTGACCTGATATCGTATTTACAGTAAGTGTGGTAAGCTAGAATATGCACTTGCCAAAAGAAGCTCACCTAGAAGCTATGTACAAGATACTAAGGTATCTCAAGATGACTTTAGGTAAAGGTCCATTTTTCAAGAGATGTGAAACAAAGGAAGTGGAGATCTTTATAGATGCTGATTGGGCAGGTTCAGCTGAGGATAGAAGGTCTACTACTGGATATTGCACTTTTGTATGGGGAAACATAGTCATGGAGAAGTAAGAATCAGAATGTAGTAGCCAAAAATAGTGCTAAGGCTGAGTTCAGAACTGTTGCACAAGGGATATGCAAAGGATTGTGGTTAAATTTTTTTTTAAAAGAACTACATGTCACTGCAAGATTACCAATCAAACTCTATTGTGATAACAAAGATGTCGTCAACATTTCTCTCAATCCTATTCAACATGGCCGAAGTAAGCATGTAGAAGTAAATAAACATATCATCAAAGAAAATGTGGAAGACAGAGTTATTTATATGACCTATATTCCTACAAAAGAACAAACTGCAAATATCTTCATCAATGGATTATCAAGACACAATTTTGATGATAACATCTGCAAGTTAGCTATGATCAACATCTACCATCCAACTTGAGGGGGAGTGTAGAAATCCTAGAGATTAATCATAATTTATATATGATTTAGAGATTAATCACGATTGATATATAATTGATTAAATCTTTAAATAACTTGGGTTGATTGTTAGGTTAATTTATTGTATCCTAAATTAGAAGATTATTTTTTCTTTTTTTATTTTTATTGTTGTACTATAAATAGGGTGTAATATGTGTGTACAATTCAATCAAGAAATACATAAAATTCTTATTTCATTCTTCAACATTATAAACTCCACAGGTCTGATAACCAGAGTTCTACTATTTTCTTATAATCAATGCTTGGTTAACTTTATCAATCAAATTAAGAATTAACAAACTACTCGACATAGATGCTAGTTGTAGTAACACTACTCATGAGGAAGAAATAAGATTCATTCTCACACTTTCAGATATTCGTTATATCGGGCAATGCTTATTAATGATTTCCAAAAAAAAAAATCTGACACCTACACGTTTTTATCCTGATGCAACAGTGTTTACCAGATATCAGCACAAGACAAAATAGGAGTCATTTAAACCTGCAATAGCACCAGTGGCAGATACACCCCAGCCCATTAAGTTTTTTCATGTATAAAAATATTTTTGTGTGAAATTTTTTTTTTTTTTTTTTACAAGTGAGCCCAGCTTAAAAACTTTTTTAGTCTAGTCCTGGATCCGACCCCCTGAATAGCTCTTAACAATCCTAGCTGTTCAGATATTAGTTCTTACAGAATCATCAGAAAATTGAACATAGACGAAATGCAGTCCATCCGTTGGAAAAAGGAAAGGAAAAGATCAAATTATTTTTCTCAAAGGACAGTTTATTAAGAATACTAATCCTACAGGTAGAGTCCATCTTTTTAAACAATATTCTTTTTCTTGTTCCACCGACATCAAAGTTGAGCTCCAAGTACACTAAAAAAAAAATAACATTCTAGAATTACATGCAATGACACAAAAAACTCGAACATATTGAATTCACAGTATAACTTAAATAGGATTACCATTTAACAAAAATATATATAAAACATTTCAAAACTTATAAACATCTTTTATGAATGTAACATCCAGAATCAAAATGGTTTCTCATAGTTGATCAACTACCGAAAAAATGATGGTATCTACTGGTATCAGGTATTAATATTAGTAATGGCTAG
>CAIGRO010015844.1:0-13567 GCA_903798355.1 Fraxinus baroniana
TACTGCCATAGCTGATGACAAATCAGCAAAATTTTGTTGTTGAGTCAGATATAATCTCTGTGATTCTTCCCTCAGAACAAGGTTGTAAACTTGGTCCAAATTGGGAAAAGGTTTCATCAAGATGATTTGTGACCTTAAACCTTGATACATTTCATTCAAACCATTTAGAAACTTGATCCCCAAATCCTTTTGATGAGAATCAACGAACTGCTGAAAACACTCATTATTGCACTTTCCACATTTGCAATAGGGTAATGGTCTAAAAGTCCTCAATTCCTCCCACACGGCCGTCAATTCAGTGAAATAGGCATCAACAGATTTTGTACCTTGAGAAATATTACTGAGTTGGTATTGAAGATTACAGATCTTTGAATCATCAGGTTGAGAGAATCGTTGCTGCAATTTATCCCAAATCTCATTTGCATCATTGAGATAAAAAATAGTTGAGGCGATTGGTTGTGAAATCGATCTCAGCAGCCAAGCCACAATGAGATTGTTGCATCTGGTCCATGGCAGATAAGCCGGATCCGTTGAAGCAGGTTTGACAATAGATTTGTCTAGGAAACCTTGTTTATTTCGGATGGATACCGCGAGCAGGAATGATCTTTTCCATGTTGCATAATTTGTTGCCGTTAATTCAGGAGTAACAGCAACAGATCCATGATTTTCAGAATGATGGAGATAGTAAGGTGATGATGAATCCTCATTGAGGTTGCGAAATGTTTCTTCTGTTGTTGATGGGAGAGCCGCCATTGATGAAGAGAGATATGAAAAATGAGAAGAATGAGAAAAATTGATGAGAGAAAAAAAACCTAAAGCTCTGATACCATGTTGAATTGATCCAAAGGCGATAGGAGAAAATATCTGAATTCTAATTATTTGTATCTGCCGTAGTTCACATACATATATATAGACAATGGTTTAATTAACTAACTGACTATTAACAGAAAATAATAGAATTAACAGCTTTAACTAATTTGTGCTTAATTTCAACTGGTATTCTTCACTTCCAGCTGGCCGTCTCCTTCACTAGGCGAATCTTGACAGTCTGGCTTATGAACTGAACCCGTGCTAATGAACTATACTTGTGAAAAAGCTCGACCCTTTTTCAATTCTTTTAGTATACATAGTCTGGCTAAGGAACTGAACCCGTGCTAATGAACTATACTTGTGAATATAGAATTTTAGAATTTAAAAAATTAGTTGATTCACAAAGAATAACAACAATTTGAACAAAAAAATTGGGAATGCTTTGATTTTATATCGATATTCAAAATCTTGGATTTAACAAAAATATATTATTTGTTTTTGATAAAATATTAATGGGGACATGTGTAAAATACAAAGGCTTGCAAGCTTTTTGTGAGTTTTGCTCAAAAGCTCATCTCTACTCAAAAAGCGATATCCTTGATTCAAAATCGAGTTATTGACCAAGATCGGTTTAGAAATCTGTGGGTATATCATTCTCCCAATATAGGCAATGTAGAAAAGTGGAAACTATCATAAGTCACATCGATGGAAACGATTGAGCCCCTTGAATCTAGACTATATACGTAGTTCACAACTATCGATATCATTGTTTGACCATTTTTTTTGTTAAAAAGAAAAATAATTTTTTCAGACGTCAACGTTGAAAGTGTAAACTTCAATAAGTACATTGATAAACGAATAGAGCTTTGACTAAAGATCAAGAAAATAGTTACTAATAGCTCGAAAAGTAGATACTATTAAAACTTGATTCTTAAAATATCAATCTTGTTAAAAGGAGAACCCAAGCCTTGTATGTTCTAACCCACGTTAATTTGCTTCTCTTTTTCTGGATTTTCAACAATATGTTGCTCAAACTTGGGGTTTTATTAAAGTTAGACCCGATTGGCCTATTTGGTAAGTTGTATCTTCATAGGAATTTATACAATAAACCTTTTAATTAGCTACTATTTTCTACTGAAAATCAGCTAACAAATGGTATGAATTCTTCCACTTCCACAATCTTTTCTTTATTTATTATTATAATTATTTTTTAAAGTTTACCAAATATCTAAAATATTTTTGATAAAATTGGGGCTTGGAAAGCAATCCAAAACAAGACTATTTTTCTTTGTTTTCGTGGAGAGGCTTAGTGCATGTATGGGAAAAATTGCATTCTAAGTCGGATTGAAATGGTTAAAAGTCTATATGAGTAATGTAGAGAAATACATGAAGAAAATGAAAAACTTCATTATTCATAATTAAAGAATATCCAAGTTTTTGCCTTCTTTAACCATAAGTTGAAAACTTCAAGAACATAGACGCCGCACATATGCATTAAACAATTTTAATCTGAATAGAGGAACTTCACAAGCAAGCCATTATATCACAACTCTCATCATGTACTTACAATCTTAGATAGAAGAAATGCCAGCTACGACTATCCAATGGTGCACACTTAGAGAGCAATTTTCAAGAAAGATCACTTCTGAGGGTAACCAGCAGGGAGGTAGCCAGCAGGAGGATACCCCGAAGCTTGAGCCTGAGGAGGTGGGGGATAATAAGATTGCCCGTATGCAGGTGGAGGATATCCAGCGGTGGGAGGATATGTCTGATCAAGGCGTGACATTTGCTGGGCTGGAGGCACTACCGTTGGTTGTGGGCCAAATTTACCATCCCGTTTGTCCATTTCGATCTTATGTTGTGTCTGAAGTACACAGACATAAACAGGAACCATGTAAAAAGGATGAAATGGAGAATAGATAATAAACGGTATATAATCTTGAATGACAACATTAGCGGCATTTTATCCGAACTTTAGACGATTTTCTTTCCAAAGTTCAAATTGATAAATTATAGCTTACCTGCATACAAGCACAAACCCTGCAAAACCAAAATCGCAGAATGATACAGGGAAAAGTTTGGATACTTCAACAGATATTTGCGGAATGACGAGGGAAAGTAAAGTTTCTTACGTGCAATAGACCATGTCAGCTAAGTGAGCCAGTATATGAGAAGCCTCTGAAGTTTCTTCACTTCCAACAATCATTGCAACAATGGAAAACATGCAAGCAACTTGTTGGAGGCAGAACAGGAAACCCTTGATATTTGAAACAAACAAAATCAACTGAATTAGATACGGGCACTTCAAAAAATACTTACATGCAATTGTCGCATCGTGTTGTCTGTATGTTGAATTCATCTCGCAATAAAAATCGGGTTGAGGCAACTGAATTCCCAAAGCACAAGAAGACCTGAGATTTCAATTTTTCACGTGGGAAGATGAAATCAGCAAGCAAAGATATGTGTAAAAACAAAACCAAAAAGAGGATAGAAAGATGTTAGTCTACTCTACATACAATTTATAGAAACGTCTGAAGAAACATAGGAAGTCCTTATTTGATTTTGATTTTTGTGAAGTGATTTTTTTTTCTTTTTCTTTTTTGGTGTTGGTGGTGGTGTGGGGGGGGGTGGGGGGTGGGGTGGAATGTGTAGTTAAAAAGTAGGTGTAAACTATGGTCCACGCAAAATTATTTCATTGGAAGATTGTGAGCATATCCACTTGAACCAGACTCATTCCCAATGTTTTCTTCAGATGGCTGATATTTTTATACAGAGAAAAGAAAAAAAGACCACAAACAGAGGCCAAATTAATATGAACTTTCCAACACAAGTTTTTTTGACAATTTATTCCATGCTTTAATGAATTCAACATTTACCATTTCACAAAAAAGCTTCTCTTGAAACCAAGCAGCATTAGTTTAATCGAGAAAAGCATTAGTTTAATCGAGAAAAATATCAATATAACTTGGTAGTAGTAGAAGAAAAACAATGACTACAAAAACAACAGTCACCACCAAAATCAATCTGTTATTTACCTCTGTGGCAAGGCAAAATTTGGGGCAACGGCTTTCTCCACACCGCCCACTGCAGGACATATGACCAGCACAGCAGACATACCTGTGGCGAGAACCAGAAATGTTTATAAAACCTAGAGATGTGTAATGAGAGCTTAACGAGAAGAGAAAACTTCAGTTACCTGGACATGTCGTTTTTAATAGCTCGTTTGCGCAACCTATATGATACACAGGGTCCACTGTAATTTGAAATCATTACACGCTTAGATACAGATCATAAGTAACTTATCCACAAATAAATAAGTGGAACTACTGATAAAAATTGAAGTTGCATTGACAGAGTGAATGGCACGATAAAAGGCCTTTCCTTTCTCAGCATTAATCTTAAATGAAAAGACAATTTTGTCATCTCCATCCATGCAGTAATTTTAATTTCCTTTTTCTTTTATCCTTTGAGATCAGTACAAGAATGGAAACATTTGTTACTGAAAATTCAACATCATCTCCTAGAGGATCTTACTAAGCAGCAAACCCAAGATTTTCAAAACTTTAAATTTACTAGAAGTATCTCAATGACTTACCTAAAGGGCAAACAAAATGAGTCTCCCCCAAACATGTTGAATAAATTGAACACAACACCTTTTGACATAAGCACATACTTTGCTAAGGGATACTGTGGGGACCTTGACCGAGAACATGGCAAAGGCACATGTCATGTCATGATGATGTCTTGTCATGGCTGAAGGCGTGTGGGATGTCCGAATAATGCACACATTCAGGTTCGTTTGGGGATGCGGTAGTAATCGAGGCATGAAGATGCATATTTACTTGATATTAGCTTCACAGGACGGAATTGGCGGACGCATGTCGGATTTGGCATTGATCGATGGATTGATGCTGGCAAGCATTCGACAGCATTAGGACCTTGTTGTCCAGCTGACTTTAGTCCACGAATTCAGTGGTCAAAATAGACATAAAGGTAACATGCGACGGGAGATTACAAGCAGTTATGCGTGTGTTTGAGTTGGAGGGCAGTTTTCAGCAAAGTGGCGCTGAAAATGTGAAAAATTGACCCTAGTAGTAGGGGTGTCGACTGCAATCCGGGATTGTCTTTATAAATTCTAAGTGTAGAGAACTTGGAAAGTAGAGAGGTATAAAAATGTCTATCTGCCTAGTCTCACTAAGTCCACACAGTACCAAATACAAACAGATACATCGAACTATAAACACCATCCACAACCAAGAACATAAAAATCTGGATATAATCAAACAAAACAACANGGATTGTCTTTATAAATTCTAAGTGTAGAGAACTTGGAAAGTAGAGAGGTATAAAAATGTCTATCTGCCTAGTCTCACTAAGTCCACACAGTACCAAATACAAACAGATACATCGAACTATAAACACCATCCACAACCAAGAACATAAAAATCTGGATATAATCAAACAAAACAACACAACTTAAAAGCCGATCACATCTACTTACCACCAAAACGCCAAGCAACAATCTGCAAACAACAAAACCACCGAAAATCAAACTAAGTCCACGAAAAACAACTTAATTTCATTTTATTATATATAAAACAGCTTTTGCACAAAAATTAAGAGAAAAAAAACGAGTTTACAGGGAGGATCGTCATGAATTGTGCGCATCAGATCGGTGTGCCATAGGTTACGATAGCTCTGTCGGTGCTGCAAATTTTCCATATACTTTTGCTTCGGCATTTCGCTTCTTTCCCCCAAAGATTAACAGTAGAAATAAGATCTGAGCCTAAGATTCCCACAATGAAGAAGAAGAAGAAGAAGAAGAGTTGCGCTAAAAAAAGTTCAAGTTGAAGATTAGTCGAGTCTTGGCGGGCGACTTTTCTTAATCTTCTAATTTTTATTGTTTTAATAATAATTTTTTGACTTGTATTTATGGAATTTTCGAATTTGTACTTTATTTTTCTAAAAAATGGAGAAATAATAAAACAAAATGGTCTTGTGTGGTACTCAAAAATATCGTCTTTGATTTTTTCGTTGAAATACGTGATTTTGAAAACTTATTTTATGTTAAATAAATTTAATTTTAATTACAACGTGTCGAAGCAAAAGTAAAGTCTCTATATATGGCACCCTTTGTTAAAACTCAATTTTTCTTAAATTCATTTAAACCATACATTTCACGAAATTTACAATTGTATCAACTTTTCAATAAAATTTTCGTTGATTTTTTTTTTAATCAAAATTTACTAGAAATCTGATTTTAATTAAACCAAACAGGAGCTAGATGAACGATCACGTCCTTTTCATATCATTTAAGTTGTTTTGCGTATGGTTACAATACGTAAATGTCGAATTTAATTCGTTTATAAAAAAAATGTGTATGTAATTAGACTTCGTGTGGCTGGATTCTTTTACTATTTGTAAAAGAATTTTCTAAAGAACTTAGAGTATGTTCTCTTTGCTATTTTTAGGATATTTTAAATTTTCAGTTTTCAAAAAACTGAAAACATGTTTACTTAATTATTTTCAAAAATAAATTTCCAAAAACGAGTTTAAAATTTACAAAAAAAAAAGAACGGAAAACGCCAAAACTTCATTTTTTATTTTTGAAAACAATATTTCAAAATGACAAAAAGAATGCGTTTTCGACAATCTCAAAATGAAGAACTCAAAATACAAAACTCAAAATGAATTCAAAACTCAAAACTCAAAATTGAAACACGAGAGAACATCCCCTTATATTCCTTTGGAACTCTTCTAGATAAACACATCCCTTAATAAAAATCTTTAATCTTCTAGCAAACATTGAAAAATAATAACACCTTCAAAAGTTATTTACAACATGAATATCAAACTTAAATAGCCACAAAGGCATCGACGTTTCATTCAAAAATATTGTACTAGCGTCAACGTCATCATTATGTGCAAAGACTTCTTGGAAGAGGCTGCACAGTCGCTATGGGTGAGAATTTCTTATGGATGGGTTGGTACACTTCTTTCTCGATTCAACGATTATTCAAACTTTGATAATTGGAAGAAAGAAAAGAGTAAGAGACACTTGATAAATTCAGCTAAAATACACAAAATAATCTCGGGTGGTGTTGCGATTAATTACAACGTGTTGAAGCAAAAGTAAAGCCTCTATATATGTCACCCTTTGTTAAACCTCAATCTTTTCTTAAATTCATTTAAACCATACATTTCACAAAATGCACAACTTGTATCAACTTTTCAATAAAAATTTCATTGAGTTATTTTTAAATTAAAATCCACTATAAATCTGATTTTAGTTAAACCAAACGGGAGCTAGATGAACGATCACGTCCTTTTCATGTCATTTAAGTTGTTTGTTTTGCGTACGGTTACAATATGTGAATGTTGAATTTAATTCGTTTATAAAAAAAAATGTGCATGTACTTAGACTTCGTGTGGCTGGATTCTTTTACTATTTGTAAAAGAATTTTCTAAAAAACTTATATTCCTTTGGAACTCTTCTAGATAAACGCACCCCTTAATCAAAATCTTTAATCTTCTAGTAAACATTGAAAAATAATAACACCTTCAAAAGATATTTACAACATGAATATCAAACTTAAATAGTCACAAAGATATCGACATTTCATTCAAAAATATTGTACTATAGCGTCAACGTCATCATTATGTACAAAGACTTCTTGGAAGAGGCTGCACAGTCGCTACGGGTGAGAACTTCTTATGGATGGGTTGGTACACTTCTTTCTCGATTCAACGATTATTCAAACTTTGATAATTGGAAGAAAGGAAAGAGTAAGAGACACTTGATAAATTCAACAAAAAAAAAACACAATAATTTCGGGTGGTTTTGCGACTAATAAGAAACAAAATGAGGACATGATTAGGTATCAATATTCTACAAAGTGAGGTATGGTGCGTTCACAAGTCTTGATTTTAGGATGAAATTTAGTTCATGAAGTTCGGTGACAATAGTACAAGATAAGTTTGAAGAGAGTTTCAACAATCGCGGTTTATGGATATGATATTGCATGTTGGTATTGAGCCCTTGTTTGATTTTGATCAATACGCTTTTTGTTGTTCCATTGTCGGTATCTTAATATTTGCATTTTATGTTCGTGGTTTGGTTGGTTTTTACATAGACCTGCCAAAATAATCACTTTCTTATTAAGGCCCATGTCTGGGCTCCATTAATTTTCAAATGTATTTTTCTCTCTTTTTTTAATTAAATATTCTCCAATAATATAATATTACTCGTAAATTAAAAAAAAATCCTTATTTTTCAACCACATATTCTTTCAAAAATCACTGTTATAAAATACGTTATTATTATTTTTTTTCAAAAACTAATTATAATGGAGGTCAAGCAGGTGCTAAAAGCCTAAAACATTGTAACCAAATAAAATGCAAAGTGTAAGCTACAGTTTCAAAATTGTTATATATATATATATTGGCCTTTAGAGAATCTAGATATATTGTAACAAAAATTACATAGAGTGTAACAATATTAACAAGTGGTGAGTTCATTACAAACATTGTATCATTATTTAACACAGAGTGTAAGTTATTGTCATTGTAAAAAAGATTATAGACACGATAATCTGCCACGAAAGTTACATAAACTATAATTACTAGATTTTCTTTAAGCCCTAATCGGAGTTGTTATTTTGCAAAATTTAACAAAATCAATATTTTTCAATCCACCCCATATTTTCTCCCTATTGGCGTAAATTGCTCGTATTGTAGAGTTTTTTTTAGAAAAAATTGATCTAAAATAACTTTTTCGAGGAGTTTTTTTACAAGAAATAGAAGCTTTGTCAAATGAACCTCATGGTGGAACATGATGCGGTGTCCTTCTGGTCCCGTTGGACATTTTTGGGAAGTAGATCAAGAAAGGAAATTAAAATATATATTTTTTAGTATTTTTAAATATGATGCAAACTTAAAAATACAAAATAAAGTAAAAAGTTAAAGTGAAGATCACTTTTCTCTCCCTCGTACCATAAGAGGTGCAACTCGGGGTATGACCAAAATATTTTGTCGTCTCTACTTAAAAACATTGTAGTTATTTTGATGATATTTATAATTTAGCATGCTACCCAAGAGTTACGTATTCATAATTTATTTTTGAATAATGCTATCTAACGTAGTGGTGTTACAACACCAGTTTAGTTGGTGTGATGTGATAAACTCATTAAGAAATGCAATAAGAACAAAGTTATTTTTACACCTCCATTTACCACTTGGTTGACAGGTGGATGATGTGACGGTTTTATAATGTGTAAGGTGTCAAAGGTAGTGTGTGATTGTGCCAAATGTAAATTCGATAAATTATGGTGTAAAGGAATGTGTACTATACATGCGAGAAGATTGATTTAGGTTTATGACAATAAATCCATACAATTCTTAATTTCTAGCGAATCAAGTAACTTACCTATTTTTTTAGCATTTTCATGAATCAACACAAATTAAAAAATTGACAATGTCTACGTCAAGTTTTAACCAAATCCTTCATTTAATACTACGAGTAATATTATAAAGTGTTGGGTTGATTTGAAAGAAAAGGAATAGTTGAGGCACTTCTCACAAAGTCTCCTTGTCTTTTTATACCGTAGCACAAGTTTGAGCTTTCAGTGCAAAGGGGCGGCCAACTTACTCCATTTCTCTCTACTGTGTGTCTGTGTGAGGAAGAAAGTGACAAAAAAATTTAGAGAGAAAATTGAGTTCTTGTCATCAAGCTCAGCTATGGAGAAGGTTCTTATTAAAGAACTCAGCCTCTTTAAATTGTCCCCACTTGGTGTTTTTTTGTTTCAACGTTTTGTTTTTTCTTCACCAATTTGCATTAACTGCATTTTTTAACTCACACAAGAAAAGTGAAGATAGTTCTTGTTCTTGGAGATCAATTATTTTCAATGTCTTCTGATTTATTTGAATTTGAAAACCCAGTTTTTAATGATCCATTTTCTGATTCTCCGGTTGGCCCTTTTCATGATATTTTCCAAGAAATTCAAGAAAATGGCAAAAATAGTTTGAATTTGATTCAAGAAAAAAACACATTTGATGAAATCAATTCTTTGGACCAACTAGCCTCTTCTCAGTTTGAGGATCTGTCCTTATCACATTCAACAAATGCTGAGGATTTTGTTTTAGAAGTTAAAACAAAGGAAGATCAATTCCCTTTTGACTGCTTTTCGGATTATGGAAATTCTGCAGTGAACTTATTGCAGAGGAGTTATAGCAGCAATTCTTTCGAAAATAAACCGAATTTTCTGTTTCAGCCTCGATTTGATAATCCTTTTCAGTCTCCAAATTTGCAAAATGAAATGCTGAATTTCCCAGAAGGCAGTTTCTTTTCTGGTCAAATGAGAAGGGTTTGCAGTTCTGGAGATTTACAGGTCAGTTTGCTTCAGTTGCAGAATTTTTCATAAATATGGCAACTCTGATAGGATATATCATGTTAAACCCCTTCATTTAAAAACTTAAAATGTCAAACTATGTTTTCCGATTAAAATCTGATTATGTTTGAAATTTTCTGTTTCCAGAAGATGAAAGTAAAAATGGAAACAAGAAATATATCGTCTTCAAGTCCATTATCTACTGTAAAATCCCTCGTTGAGGAAGCAAATTTTAAAGCAGGGAGGTATAGTGCAGAAGAGAGGAAAGAAAGGATTGATAGATACAGAGCAAAGAGATCTCAAAGAAACTTCAACAGGACAATTAAGGTAACATCATTTGACTCGATCAAATCAAATTTTCATGAATTACTTAAGTTTAGAGAAATACATTGTAGGGATTTATGGTTGAACTAAAAATGTGGTTGTGATTATGTTCTTGTGATGTTACAAGTATGCATGCCGTAAGACGCTGGCCGACAGTAGACAAAGAATACGTGGAAGATTTGCACGGAGCGATGAAGCACAAGAGACTCGCAAAGCATCAATGATTAATAGATATGGAGAAGATGATCTTTGGGTAATATTCTCTTTCCCTACTTTGTATTATAAATGATGTAAATCATGATAAAGTGATCCATTTATCTGCTTAAAGGCACTTTTGATGGATCTTTATGTGTGAAATTGACATAGCCTTTGCGGAAAGCATGAGTCGAAACAAATTTTATTTGGAGTTTGTGGCTGTAAATTCAAGTTTTGAAATGACAGAATGAGAAATTTTCTTGAGGGGTCATTTTTAACTCCGTCTATGAACTTACGATCATATTAAAATGAATGTTCTTCTAAAGTGAAGTATTGAAATGAGAAAAAAGATTTTTGAGGGTGGCAGCCAAAACTGCCCTGCGCAGCCAACCTGCATTGGATAAATTCAATATTTGACATTACCAGCCTCGATTGGAAGTTAAGTAAATGTTATAGCAGATCATTTATAAACTTATAATCATCTGAAGACATATCTAATTGTGATTGTAGGTCGACTGTATTCACGAAGAAGATCGTGGGATTATACACGGAAGATTATTCTTTGACAGCTCCCGGCCACATTGGTATCAGAATAACTACTGCTGAGTGAAGCTATAGTCTTCGAAAACATAAGAAGAATGGACACTGAAGCCTTCGGACTAAAAAAAAAACTAAAAGACAGAGACGGAAAGCTTATTTTTAAAGAAATAATGCATCAATGGTACACAGTATTGGACATGACAAGAGAGTATCAAACATGTTGTTAGGTGATTAGCTGAGGTTTAACATCCCTAAATTTCCATGTCATAGGTAGCAGCAGCATCTGTTGTGTTTGTAAGAAATATTTAGTGATAGTGCCACTTGCACTTAGTTGTCTTTTTAGTTTTCCTTTTGTATCATATTTCTATCTGTATATGTATCAAGTTGCAATCAATTAATAAAAAGGAAAAAAAGGTTGACCCTTTTTCAATTCTTTTAGTATATTTAATCTGGCTTATGAACTGAACCTGTGCTAATGAACTGTACTTATTCTGAGTTTTGCTCATAAGCCCATTTCTACTTGAAAAAGTGATGTCCTTGGTTCAAAATCGAGTTATTGACTAAGATTGGTTTAGAAATCTTTGTGGATATTTCATTCTCGTGGTATACGCTATGTAGAAAGGCGAAACTATCATAAGTCACGTGTTGATGGAACAAAAAAGTCCATTGTATCTACACTACGTAGTTCACAACTGTCGATATCTTATTTCGATTTATTTTTTGAAAAAAAAGAAAAAGGATTTTTTGAGCTGTCGTGCTCAAAGTTTAAACTTTAAAAAGTACATTGTCACACGTATAGAGCTCTGACTAAAGATCAAGAAACAGTTCTCAATAGCATGAAAAGAAGATATTATTAAGATTTGAGTTTTCGTCTTAAAAGTGAATATGTAAAAGGAGAGTCCAAGCCTTATATGTTATAACACACATTAATTTGCTTCTTTTTTCTGGATTTTCAGCAATATGTTGCTCTAAATTTCGATTTTTTTAATAAACTTCTAAGAGTTAGACACGATTCACTCATTTGGTAAGTTGGATCTTCAAAGGAATTCATCCAATAACTCTTTTAACCAGCTAGTGTGTGTGATCTAGCATATTCGTATTGTTAAACATGAAAATAAGATCTGGGACTAGTAAAGTCAAAGCTTCGCATTGTACGACACTGAGCAGTGTTAAAGAAGAAAAACATATTAAATTTTATATATCACAACATCGATTATTATCTAATACAGTATTACCGTGTGTAAAAATGCCCGTCGACGTTGTCTACAAAGGCAATTCAAGTTTAGCCCCTAGAGCCCTAGAAGCTATATGGATGCCCTAAAATGAACTGTAGACTGCCTTTAGGAGCCTTATGGAATATATGCCAACCTGATCATTGTCAAGAAATTTTACTACTTAGTCACTGTTCAATTATAGTGACATGCATGAAACTGCAGTTGATATACATAATTTATCATGTACAACTTTGAATCTTTTCAAAGTTGGAAAGCTATCTATCTAGTGGGGGAGAGGATGACTTTAAATAGTAAGGCATTCATATCCTTTAAATTTTGATGCATCACCCAAAAAGCAGATTTGTGATATTTTATCCTCATAAATTTCCTGTGGAATTCAATTATTTAGTCAGCGCATTGAAATATGAACGACTAAGGGTCTGTTTGGGCTGGATTGAAATTTTATTTTAATTTAAGTCAAATTCAAACAATCAATATTAACCATATCTTTCATGGGTCCCACATCTTTTCAACCACACATCTCAAAAACTTTTGTCACAATCCACTAAAAACTTAATTTCAATCCCCACCAAACACCCTCTAAGAATATATTAGGTAGTAGTACTTCAATTCGAGTTTCTTCTGAAGCATTATCATCATATCTTATCGTGATGTCGTTGCTAAATTTAAGTTTCAAGAATCTCTGCTAGTTGAACCGTCTACAATTCCGCACATCCCATTTGTAAGTTCTTTTGAGTCCTAACTTGGAACGGATGATTGGCTGTGGGTGTCAAGGAATATGGATATGGTACTTTTATCCTTAGACCAGCGGCGGAGTTGTAATTAGGTATGAGATGCCACTCGAACTTAGACCTTTTCGGTTCTTTCAAATACTACATAATAATGGGCATAATATAAATTTTATTCTCTCTCTATTTTACTCGATTCAACGTACCAAACACATTGAAAAAAACTCTTTTTAACTCGAGAAAGTTGTAAAACATGTTGCACAAAGGATCAAAGAATTTTCAAAATCTAGAGCTTAGGGAGAATTATTTTAAATTATGCATAATCGTTGTTACAAAAACAAGCCAATAC
>CAIGRO010015885.1:0-10495 GCA_903798355.1 Fraxinus baroniana
GTCACCCAATCTCAATCACAACCTAGATTAAAATGTTACCAAACTACAATGACTAAAAATTAAATTATAAATAGAAACAACAATTAGCATTGAAGCCCTGAACTACTTGTTTTGTTGCAATCAAGGCCCTACCTCCTTTGATTAATAAGGTGAAAAATTATTCAAAAGCAACAATCTAGAAGATGAAAGATGAAGAGGTAAAGGAAGAATAGTAGTCTATCTCTTTACAGGGTCCTTTTCTTAAGCTTTGTCAAGAAAAAGGCTCCTGCTACTTAATGATTTACGACCATAAATGAAAAATCTCAGTCATTCTTTATCACCATTGGTTATAGGGGATGAAGATGAGAGGGATCGTTGAAATGTTGGATGCTCATAAATGAAATTGAGGGAAAGAAAAGAGGGGAAAGCTGATGAAAATTTGTTGGACGGATAAGTTGCTTGTTTTTGTCTTTTTAGATCTCCAAAAATTTATGACAACCTACACATTTTTTGTACAAATGTCTAATCTAGTCAAATCTCATTTATTGGCATGTCGGGTATTTAATTTATCTACAAGGGTAAAAATGTCCAAAATTGACAATCTTGCAACTACTTTAAAAATGTGACATTTTGGTAATAACATGGTAGCAAAATGACATCCAGCGTAATTTCCTCTATATATATATATATATATATATATATATATAATGATCTCAAAATTATGCTGAACGAGAACATCTTACGTGCTTCATGCTTCTTACGTTAGATTAAACATAGACAACGATTTACTTATAGCATACCTGCATAATTCATGCTTTTGTCATATAAAAAATGTCAACTTTCACCACAAACACTTAAATTTGAAATATTTATCTACAAAACATAGCATGCTTTGAATATTAAACTCCCCCCGCCCCCTATATATATATATATATATATCTCAAAATTATACCGAACAAGAACATCTTACATGCTTCATGCTTCTTACGTTAGATCAAACATAGACAACGATTTACTTATAGCATACCTGCATAATTCATGCTTTTGTCATATAAAAAATGTCAACTTTCACAAACACTTAAATTTGAAATATTTATCTACAAAACATAGCATGCTTTGAATATTAAACTCCCCCCAACCCCATCTGGGGGAAAGACACCATGGACCAACTCCATATTGTCTAGAAAAGCTTCCCAATCATAATTTAATTTATCCAATTTTTAATATACAAAATTTAAAATTTAGAGTCCACTCTTTCCATTCTTCATTGCCTCATTTATTTTATTTTTCAATTTGAGTGCTTTCGGCTGAAAAATGTAGAAAAATGAAGCATTCGTGCGTGTACATTATATAACTCATAAAAGGAATGCATTTAAAAAAAAAAAAAACTTCATTATAAAATTGATACAACAAAATTGATGATGTGATTGCGACCTATTTGAAACTAGTTTGATTTCTTTATTAGTGGATCCTTGTTTTTGCAAGCAAAATGACAAAATTGAATAAACTAAAAAAATAATACGATATTGTATAGTCAACTATTGACACCTTAGTTATGACTTTTGCTGTTGAACCACCTTAAGATTTTTACATGAGGTGATTTATTAGGATTAATCTAGATGCACATTTTGTTTTACATTATGATTGACATTCCCACCTATGTAGTACAATCTAGGTTGTGATATGAAGGGACGTTGGGAAAGTTAAAAGAGATGATGGTACTATGTTGAAGAATGTCAGCAAAGATGTAAACATACATGTAGAATGATTGAATTTATTATATTACCATATAATGAAAGATTGAGAATTCAAATCTTGTTATCACCTATTTTAAGCATTGCGTTTGTAGTCACAATTCAATGTGCATATACTTTGAAGCGCTTTGAAGATGAAAACTTCTAACTTTTTATACCTTTAGTTAATAGGTTCAACTTGTGATTTCAAGTTAGTAAAATACCTTGAATTGGTCTTTCTAACCATATTTATCTATATGACGTGTTCGATATGACTTAAATTTCAATTAAAATTGAAATATATGTTTAACTTGAATTTTTTTGTTGAAGTGTTTGAAAAATTGAAGAATTTTAATTGAAGTGCACGTCATGAAAAATCCATATTTAGAATACTATTGGAGTTCCATATCATGTTGAAGTTCTATTTTGGATGTCTATTAAAGCTGGAAATTGGTATTACATTTGAAGAATAGTTCGAAATGGAGAAAAACATTTTAGAATACTTTTGGAAGAAATTTGCTCGAGAAGCAGTGCTTAGGCGCCAGCCTTAGGGCCCAGGCACCCAGGTGTAGCGCCTTGGCACTACCATGTTGATTTTTTGATATTCTACTTCATCAACAACTCTACTAAGAGAGTTTGGACATCCCCTACATATCCTCTATAAATAGTAGGCCCTTCTATATAATTTTGTAGCGTGAGAAAAAAAATTACTAAAATTATAGGATCATTGAAATTTTCTCTCTTTTCCATCATTTTTGAGTCAATAAAATCTTTTAATTCCTCTATCATATTTATTGTCTTTATTATTATTTTGCTTGATCATTTACTTTATTATTGTGTCATATAACTTCAACATCTCAATCCGGTAGTTTGTTTCATAACAAATGGTATTAGAGCGATTCTGATATCTTGTTTGTTTTACAACATGAACAATTCTTGAAAATTAGACATCTCAATTCTATAAAAACAAAAGTAATAAAATCATAATAAGGAAATAGACATACAAGAATACACAAAATTTATAGAGGTTCACTTAACATGAGTCTATGTTCTCGTCTGTCACTACAACAATTCACTCTAATAAAAAAAAATAAAAAAAATACACACCCTACTTTCTGTAATATATTTCTTTCTTTTATGATGATACAAAATCGTAAGATCAATTCGCGTACAAACTCTACACAATGACAGTAATTTAATTCCACAAATTATTACTGCTCAAAACAACTATTATGTGGTGTCTTTACAAAATCAATAATTAGGTAGTGGTTTCTCCAATTCTGATTTCGTAATGACTTCCCCGTGAACTTAAGGAAGAGCTGCTCAAAGAAAATTCTTTAAGTCACAAACCCTACTGGCCTACTGGCACTCATTATCTTTAATTGTGTATTAAATAGTTTCTTTGTTGGCAAAAAGACTAGACAAAAAGTGGTCAAGCTGCTTCTGGGACTTCTTCAACAACACTTTACCCTTTTGAACTGGGGCTTGTCCCCCTTCTTTGGTTTCTCCTAATTATTAAATTCTATTTATATGAAGAACCTATTTTTTCCACTAGTGTTTTTATGGGTTTTCACAGGCCATTTAAAATTTTCACATGTTTTAATTTGGAGTACTTTGAAATTTAAAGATTTTAGTTGAGTAGAATTAAGACGTCATTTTAGAACTATATATAATGTATATAGAAGAAACAAGGATGATAAGATAAATGTGTGATCGTGCTAAATTGGAAAAGATAAATTAAACAAAACACGACTCTACCAATGAAGATGTGTTTTGTGTAAGCTATAAGAGGTTTTTCTTCGTAAAAGTGAGATGATCTGGATAGAATGTTGTGCAAAGATTGAAGTATATTACTGATTTTTGTAATTTTAACAAATTCTGACTCCAAAGATTTGTTCCCTTCGAATTGAAAATGATTAGTTCCAACTACTATGGGGGCTAATTTAATGGGATAATTCCATAACTTGTTTTATTACCAGACACATCTTTTCTAGGTGGTGTAAAGATTACAAGGACAACAACACAAACAGCAGCTTATAATTATTATATACGAACATTGTCTGCCACTGTTTCTTCTTTCCTTAAACAAACAAACTGGCAGTCTTCTTACATTGCTCATCATGTCTAAAGCAATCCTTGGCAGTTAAAATAGAGACTCTGTGCAAGAATTTGATTTGTCTCCCTTCCTCCTTCTATTGAAATCCTCGTCTCAGATAGCTTCGGTCGGGCATTTGATTTGTCTCCCTTCCACTTTTTGATTGTGTGTCAGTTAGCTCTGGTGGCTCTTTCTGCATTGACATTTGAATTGTCTCCCTTTGTCTTTCGAAACGCTGAACCTGGATAGGTTGGTGGTTTAATCGCGATGTCGGGTTCTTGGAGTTACAAGTGGCTGATCTTGAGTTTTCTTGCACTCATTTTCATATCAGAAGCATCAAGAGTGCCTAAAATACATTGGGACCAAATGCTGCCTAAAAAGCTGCCTTCTCCCTCTTCAGCTCCTTCCAAAGGCACAAATTCTGTCACTACATCTTCTACGGCTGTAGAAACGGAGAGAAATCTCCCTTCATCAGATGGAAAAGTTTAGCCGGATTCGAGTATGTAGCTCGATCAATGTCTTGAACTGATGGATCGACTGCATATACTACAATGCAATGAGTTCTGCAGGACGGTTTGAAGATACACTGCAGATATACATGATCAGAAGAAAGAGGATCTTATTTATGATCCAACAGTTGGGATTTCAAATGCACAGATATATGAAATGTTAAGCCCTTTCGTTAATTCTTAGGATAACTTAATGATTTCACTGTAAATTTTTTCGTACAAACTCATGTAAGTGTTAATTCTTCTCCTCATAGAATGAATAAAACTCGAGTACTCATAAATGTCCGATTCTTGACATTTACGACATGTTTGATATGATGAACGGGACTAACTTCACAAACATGATTAAACTGGCTATATTTATGGCCTATTTCCTCGTGCATTCATCTATGGCAATCGTTAATTCCAAAACATTTTCTTTTTTTTTTGTGTTTTCAACTCCTCTTTGGTTTTAAAAACAATAATTCCGTTTTAAACTTCTGTATTTGTTGCTTTGGATCATTCATTGTTTCGATATCCAAATCACAAAATTCTTAGACTATGCACATAATTTATAGATAGGAAATACCAACTCAGAGTATAATAGAATATGGTAAAAAGAAGAGGGGTCAATTAAAACTAACACTATCCGTCGTTATTGTTACATATTAGTTGCTTTGGATATTTAAATCGCCAAATACCTCTATTTGTATTAGTTTTAGCTTTGTATCATCTCTTTTGTCTTAAAGGTAGAATAATGATCATGAAAGTTGTCCATTTAATTGTTTCTGAAGTTCTTAGAGTTAAAATTAAAACATCTAAATAAATAAAGGGTGAATGTTGAAAAATAAGCTGCATTCATGATATGAGACTTCACATTGTAAAAAGAAACATACTTTTTCGATAGAAATAATCGAACAAATTGAGTGATGAAAAAGTGTTAATGTAGTTGACCTTCACTCTCCACTCAAATAGAAGAGAAAACTAAGAACTTGAGGTAACCAAACTATGAACAACCTCAAACTTGAAGGGCAGTTAGAAATATTTCTATCTTTACAGAATTTTGAAAAACGAGACCGTTTTTTTCCCCTCTGAGAATCCCAAGCAAGTGTTTGTCGCCCAAGGGCCAAGATTCGGAAGCATAAACACCAAAAAATGGAGTCCTTGATTTTATCTTCAGCTGCTTTGCTATTGCCTCCTTGTTGCATAGAGTGTTTCGCTTATTCTCGCCGTACTTCCTAGTTCCTACCAATATATATCACAGAATTATCCTCCAAATCCTCTCCCTACTCTCCCAATCTCACACGCACAATTTAACAAGAACACGGATAGAAGAAGACGAACAAAGTTTCCAATTTTACTTCATTTTCAGGGACTTGGATTTTTCTGATTTTTGCACCAACCATTATGGAGAGAAGTGACAATTACATGGATAATCCTCACACACCAGGGCGCATTGTTTTTGCGTGTGATGCGACTAAAGATCGCAATAAGCAGGAGTTCAAGAACACCATTAGTAATATCAGGATGCAAGGTGGGATAATGAAAGCAGGGGATAAAATTACAGTTCTTGGGGTCGTACACAAAATCCTACACCCCAGTAAGTCTGTGTTTCTTTATGCATTTTATGTTATTTAGGATTTTTTTTCAATTTTTGGGGACTTTAAAGGTGGGTTTCACTCAAGTTATTACAGTAAGGTCAGATAATCTAAAACTAAGGGAACTTTAATTTAGGCAGAGATAATATAGCAGTTAGCACAGTTGAAATTCTCTTTGATTCATGGATTTTATTCAGTGCATACATGTATTTGGCCAATGTCCTGTTCTAATAATTTATAGTTTGTCTGGCAGTATGATCAGAAAGCATTGAACAATTTTAACGAAACTCTGACCTTAGTTCGCACACAGTTCATTCAAAGTTCTTACCATTGTATCCTGGATAATGAATGAGCAAATTATTGAGAATCTTTAGGCTCATTCAAGAGTGAGTTGAGATTGAGAAGCTCTAACCTTAGCTCAAATTGACTATTGGTGTCAAAATTAATTTACACAAGTAGCTTTTTAAAATTATGCAAGATCTTGCTATTGTTGCCTATTCTTCTGTTATATTACACTTTGTCAAACAATTTTACTCGATTCATTTCTTTTTAAATCTCGAAAATTATAGATAACATTCGGTCAATATATGGCGTAAGACATATTTGTGTTGCAATTGTGTGTTATTAGGAATATGGTTGGATGACTTATTGACTGGTCTTTTTTTGTTGCATATTTTTTCAGTTATTAGGTGTTTAGTTTTGTTAACTCATATTTGTGTACAGTGGGTTACCAAATGAAAATAGGTCACGGGCCTTTCTTTGGAACACATGTCCGTGCAATGGAAGAAGAATTCTCAAGAAAGATTGATTCTTATGTGAGCATGCTCCATCATAGTGCTGAAGAATGTGAAGCTGATGGGGTAATATGTACTTTTATATTCCTTTAAATTTTTTACAGATGATGAAACCTTTCCATGATTTGGGAGGATACTTTTATTATTTCTCACTTATTTGTTAGAAGAAAAGGAGTAGCCACAATATTTTTATAGATTTCAATACTAAGCCATTACAATCTCTTATTAGGTTGAAATTGAAGCCAAGATTACTGTTGGAGGTCCAATGAATAAGGTTGTTGCAAAAGAAGTTGCAACTTCCGATGCAACCTGGGTTGTACTTGACAGGTAGCATTCGATTAATTGACATTTTTTTATCACGTTTGTCTTCATTTATTTATTTATTTATTTCATCTTTTCTTTGGAAGGGAAAAAGAGGGTTTTCTCTCCCAGAAAACTTTATTCACAGTTTTATTTCACAAAGAATGTATCAGATCGAAAAATGAAGTCTTAAAGTCATGTTGTGCTCTATGTTCCTATATTGTAAGTGTTTTTTTTTTTTTTTTTTTGAAAATTGTACATTTATAAAATTGAAGATCTCACCAAATTCTAATGTGAAAAGCAAAGAAAAATTTATGTCCATTTACACTTCAGCTGAAACGAGAATATATAATATATTTGTTCTCTTCGATCATAGTCCCAATTTCTTGGGATATATTATTTTCTTCTTATTAATTTAATTTTAAGCTGCTTCTATGAAATTGTTAATATCAATAATGAACTTTCTACCTAGCTTACTATGGGCATGTTTGAATTTCATATTGTTTCATTTGTGTTCTTCAAGTGCAAACATATTTTACAAGGATAGCTGATAATTTACAATGACAGGCACCTAAGAAAGGAGTTGAAATATTATTTTAAACACATACCTTGCAAGGTTGCATTGGTTCTCGATGACTTATCATTGGAGGTTTTGAGGTCACATTCTTCTAAAAAGGATGTTGGAAATATTGAATATACACTGTTTTACTCGCTATCCAAGCCTGTCGAGCCACTATCTGATCAAGATAACGAGATAATCAACAATTCTGTCCTTTCTGCCGGCTCCTATGCATCTATCAGTACCTTGGAGGGCTCTAACATGACCAAGAACAGCTCCATATCATCATTCACGCCCAACTCCAATGATCACAGCTTTTCCTCACAAGATGAATCCAGCCAAAATACTACGCCGGAGAAATCAGGTTACAAAGATTTTAAAGTACTTCGGCATATCTGACTTAGCATCCTCTATACTTGATTATAATTTGTGTCTGAACTGTTCCTTCTAAGTTAAAATGGACCTTTAAGCTTAAGTGATAGAAGAAACTGTTATTAACTTTGGTAAACTATTTTTTTATTTATGCTCTAGTCTGTTGAACTATCTTATTTAAAAGCTTAAGTTATTAGAGAGACAAAAAACTTATTTTTTCATATAAATCTTTAACACGTCCCCTTACGTTCATACTAGATTTACTTTCATCAAAGGTTCATATGTCAACGATTTTCATAGATTGATAGCAGCAAGACTTGAACTCAAGATCCATGCTCGTTCTAATACAATATCAAACCACCTCATAAAAGCTTAAACGGTTAGACATGTACCAATTTATTTATTTGAATTTTAGTATTTAATAATCTTTCCCTCATTTTCCTTTCACATATCTGGATTTCTTTGTCAAATAAATAAAAGGTTTAATATAATGAGTGTTGTCGAAACTCGTTCCAAAGATCGTCAAAACGGTATTTTTCGGGCTCAGTTTCACATTACCTTCACTACCAAACAACCAATCAAAACTGCTCCAATTCACAACCAATATATTCACCTCGGTTGCTTCTTAATCTCACCCATAAATGACAAAATAACGGTGATGATTTGTAGCAAATCAAAGGGAAGCAACACTTTTTTTTCCTTCTCCAGTAGGTTGCCGGTTTCTCTCTCTCAAAGGCCACGTTTTTCTCTATTTTTCATACACAAATCACACACTTAACGGCTAGGGTAGAAACAACATATATATAGGTTATGTTAGGCTTTAGTTGGACCAATAAATGGTTAAATGAGCCAAGATTCAAAGCCATCTAAGAAGTAATATATATGGGGCCGTGAGCTACTACCAATTGTTCGAGCCTATGGACTTGGTTGTGGTAACAATTTAATTCATCAACTAATGCCAATAAAATTCAATCCGACGTTTACATCATAGTCCAAGAATCATTGGGTATCAAAACCAAACAAATCTCCACCTTGATACCTAATTAACTAGCAAGCAATTAAAGCACAAAGTTAATGCTTGCATAATTGGAATCACGGACCTCATCTCGTGTTTTGGACCCGAAACACATACCATACCTACAGTAAACAATCGAGAGCAAATAATCATGCAATGAAGATATGACATAGGATAACACATAGATCTTTTCAAAATACATTCACACAGAACAACTGATTAAAATCAAGTTAATCAAACATACGACCAACACATATACAACAAATGCATAAATGACCTCACGAAAGGATCTCACCACACATATCCTATCCCATTTTGTGTTGCTCACACTTTGAGAACAAATATCTCCTCTCATCGCCCACAATGTCACTAGACTGANAAACATACGACCAACACATATACAACAAATGCATAAATGACCTCACGAAAGGATCTCACCACACATATCCTATCCCATTTTGTGTTGCTCACACTTTGAGAACAAATATCTCCTCTCATCGCCCACAATGTCACTAGACTGATTACTCAACATATGTCTTCTTGGTAAACTTCTATAAATCCTAGGTCCTCTGGATAATCCTCTATCACCACATCACTTCTCCCAACTTAAGTGAATAATAGGTCTTCATCAAACAGAAGTGTCTTTCTCACACTCTACCTGATCAGGGTCTTCACAGATAAATGATTACAACATTTAATCACATCTTTAACTCGTGATCCAAATATCACACTCCACATCTCCGGTACAAACCGTCAATGTACTCCTAGGCATCTATACTTTACTCACTAATAGACACAAATCACACATATTGTTAATCCATCCCAACCCACTATGCATGAAAAAAATTAAACCAAGTAATTAGATAGCTCTCAAATTCATGCAAATGTACATATCAAATACATTGAAATGCAATATATAATCATACAACAGAATTAAGCAATCACACAGATGTAGAAATGATTACACACAGATGCACATGCAGTAACTAGATTACTCTCAATAAACCTCATTAGGGTCATCACTCGACCCAAAATCAACATTCGCCCCTCCTCTCTCCTCATCTTTCATTTTATTATCCTTCCTATGACAATCATTTTCAACCATATCCACATTGACCGTAGTTAAAACACATTTTACTTTCGCACTTGCCTTAGATCTACATTTGTCATCCATACCAAATAATGACCACAAGCAAAATAGATGCACAATTCACACAGAATAGTTAAACAAACTTTCCTAATGTCACATGCAATGGTTACCCCTTCACGGTAACTCCATACCTAACGTCACCCTACACCAAGACTTCCATCGTGAAAAGTAAATTGTTACCCTACATGATAACCATAACTGCAATAATAAAAGGGAAATAATGTGATATCGAACGGACCACGTCTGAAGGTCCGTAAATATCGAGATCACTTTAGGGCTACTACTATTCTTCCTAAAGTCTCTAACAACCGCAAAAATCAATCAATCATGATTGAATCCCAAACGCGCAAAGAACATATCTGTCCGATTCCACTGTATAACATAAAACAGGAAACTAACACCAATAAAATGT
>CAIGRO010015896.1:0-13196 GCA_903798355.1 Fraxinus baroniana
AAAAAAAAAAAAACTTTTTCTGAAAAATGGATTTTTTTTTTTTTGTTTGACAAAAATAGAACTCAAACAAGCCCATTATATTTATATTTCTAGAATTTTTTTTATGTTTATTCATATATTTTGTCTAATCCACAAATTATACCCACTTATTCATTATTCATTTCTATCTTTTTATAATTTAAATCGATTATAAACTAACTCGCAAACATGTCTACATGATCTTTATTTAGAAAAAATAGCAAATAAATATATAAAAGGAAATTTTACTGACTATAAAAGCTTTTCGTTATATGAAAAAAAAAAATTTACAATCATATAAAATTTCTTGCTTATTTCTCACGAGTATAGTAGGAAAAATAATACCTAAATTTTATCAGATACCAATTTCAACATTTTGTACAATCCACAAAAAGAACAAGAAAAATTAGGATACTAAAATTTTACAATGTCTATTTTTAAAAAGTTAACTTATGAAGCTCATATTAATTAGAGAAAATTATCCTAAACCCTAGATTTTAAGTCTCAAATTCAAAAAAAAATAAAAAAAAATCAATAATCAGAAAATAATATTTATAACTATTCTCTCTACACCCTCTACATGTACTCTTTCTTATCTCTCTCTATTTGCTCTCTATATCGTGTACACCCAAATTTGTATACCCTTGCACTCATTTATTGCACATGCCATTCTTTCTTTGTTATAATTGAGGTTAAGATGGGTATATCAAAGTAAGGATATGCCATTTGTTGACCTAAAAAAATGCACAAACAGAATCACTTGCACCTCCTCTTCACATAGACATTACCTGCACACTGGAACATCCCGTTAGGATGCAAAGGTCACTAGTCGAGAAAAAGGTCCGACGACTGTTTGCACTCGACGGTCAAGTCAACGGTCGGACGAGAGGAAAAGAAAGTAAAAGAGAGGAATGGGGAATTTGGATAAGATTAGAAATCATACATTAATTGAAATAAATTACACACACACACACACATACATATAGGGATGACAAAAAAACTCATCGGCTCGGGTGGCTTGGGCTCGGGCCGAAAAAAGCCCGAGCTGGGCCCGACTCGACGAGGCTCGGGCCTAGCCCCATTTTCGGGCGTTGGCTCCAGCCCGAGCTGGCCCGTAGAGCCTGCCCATAAAAAAAATAAAGACTTTTTAAAAGACATCTATTTGTAGCTGCCTGTGCAGGCAGCAAAGGCAGGCACCTGCCTGCATTTGCAGATAGCCTTTAAAAAAAAGTACCAATTGGGCTCACTAAGGCTCGAGCCGAGCCTCATTTTTTTGGTCAGGCTTTGAGGCTCGGTTCGGCCCCAAAAAAGCTCGAGTCAAGCCTAAGCTTAGAGTTTCGGCTCATTGACACGACTACATATATATAAAGAAACAAATGGGCCGAATAGGTAATGGGCCGAGGTCCAAGCCAAATAGAAAATATTTTATGGGTATAACAATAGTCCTCCAAGTTTGAGTTGTACATTCATGTGCGGGTCGGACTTCGAAATATAAGATGTTAGTAGGTGAGGTCTTGCAGATTGTCTAAAAAATGTAAGTAACTTCGATAAGCGAGGATTTACAAACTGTCTCGAAAATAGGTGAGCAACTTCAATGAATTAAGACTTACGATTTGCCTTAGAAAATATGTGTGCTAGCCTGAATAAGCGAGGCTTATCAATTGCCTTGAAAATATAAGCAGCTCGAATAAGCGAGGACTTACGAAATGTCTCAAAAATACGTGGCAGCCTGAATAAGCGAGGGCTTACGAATTGCCTCGAAGCATAGATGCTGCATATAATTTGTCAAAATTTCAGCAGCACCTCTTCTATAATATGGACTAAACCAATCCTTTAATAGAATACAATATATCCACTGCACATATACCAAATAAATTTAGGATCCATTTGCCCCTCAAATTATGCGTCATAACCTGCTACCAGTGATGTGAAGTACGTACTCGCAACAATAATATAATGCATGGGTTTGAATAGTTCGCCCATGCTGAGGCTTCATTAACAACTTTAGTTGTTAAAGGTATGTGTCACACTTCGCGAGCGCAGATGTGGTCCTTTTGAGGATCCAGCTCCTCGTCGAAGTGCCAACGTATCTCTTCATAGGGACGGATCATCTATGAAGAGGCTTCCCCTTTAATCTTTGTCAATATGAGGTACTTTATAATTTTTGAACTTGTGCAAAATTTAATTTTTCAGATTGCAAACTTTGTTTCCTGAATGAGGACTCTAAGATAATGTCATATCTTCCTTTATTCAAGGAATGATGAATGCTTCTTCCTTTATTCAAGGAACAAGGACCTCAAGATATCGTACCTCTTCCTTTATTCAAGGAATGAGGTCTCCAACCAGGGATAAGCATCGGCGTGGTGGGGAATAAACATCCCGCAAATAGCTCTCGAAATATCAGAGTCTTATAAACATGCCTCAGATAGATAAGATCTTACAGCTAGGCTCAACAAAAATGCTCGGAGTCTTATAAAATGGTCTCAGAATGACAAGGTCTTACAGTTAGGCTCAACGATAGTGCGATGCGAGGAATAAACATGTCGCGAGACCAGGAATAAACATCTGATGATTTGCCTCTTCCTTTTTCAAGGAACAGTGACTTATAAAATATGTTCCCTCTTCCTTTATTCAATAAATGAGGACTTAGAAAAATATTGCATCTTCCTTTATTCAAGGAACGATGATTTCATGATAATGTCTCTTCCTTTATTCAAGGAATGAGGTCTCCAACCAAGGATAAACATCTAGCGGACGAGAAATAAACATCTCGCAAATAGCTCTCGAACTATCGAAGTCTTATAAGCTAGCCCCTTAATGAGGTCTTACAGTTGGGCTTAATGATCTTGAGAGGCGAGGAATATCCATCTCGCGAGGTCAGGAATAAACATCTGACGATTTGCCTCCTTTTTTTTTAAGGAACGAGGACTTATAAAATATGTTGCCTCTTCCTTTATTCAAGGAATGAGGATTTCGGAAAATATCGTATTTTCCTTTATTCAAGGAACAAGAACTTCATAAAATACTGCATCTTCCTTTATTCAAGGAACGACGACTCATAAAATGTTGCCTCTGATGATAAGTATTCCACGAACTAGGGGTCGCCTTCAATAATAAAAAGACTACGAGTTATGACTCGCCTTGAGAAATTGGAATAATCAATGAAGCCTTTGAACAAGAGAATTCCAAACTAAGTAATTTATTGAACACTTATCGTGCACTTACAATAATAATAATAATTCATTTAGCATGACTGAGATTTGTAGCCCATCCACGACACCATCAAGAATTACAAAACAAATTTCACATAGTTTCACAATTTGTCATCGTGGATATTGTATTAATTCATGCACCATTAGATGATATATCATTGTAAATTGAAAATGCAAATAGAAGAATTTTTCCACCTTTAACTCAAATTTTGCCATTACCTAGCCCAGTAGCAATAAACAAACAATTCACATGGTGCTAAGATAATTTTGCAAGTCAATATAGTGGATAAATGAATGGAATTTGATGCCTTTAAAACGAAGGCATACATGTGCTTCAAATTACTATGATTGGAAATTTATTATTACTAACAAAGCCCAATTTTTCACTAGATGTCACCCACTTTGAAGAAATACTAGCTATTAGAATGCCATATAAATTTTTTGTAATATCTCAATTCAACCTTTGATTGCTAGGGTGGAAGGCATGTCAATTTATTGTTTGTTAAAGAAATTTGTTATATAGGAGCTTCTACAAAATCCTGCCACCGCCTCCCTTTCTTTCTGCCTTCCCTTATACTATGGGCCCAAGAGGAAGAAATGATCGCCCATTAAGGAAACTAAAGAACATAGAGCCTTTAAAAAGAAAGTGGACCTCATGGCCTAGGGAAAGTAAAAGAGGAAATTACAGTCTCACAGGTTTTTAAGAGACCATTTTCATACATCCAAAATCAACTTTAATAATACATAAATCAGGTTTTAGTTAATAGTTTTTAAATTAATTTTTACTTAAATCAATCCTACACAATTTCAAACCCTACTAATTTCATTTTCTCTCCCCTCTCTCTCTATCTCCGTCGCCATCACCCCACCGGCACCACCACCTTGCCTGCACCTAAGTCGACGATCGATAGTTGCGGCACCATAAGGGACATGCTCAGAGTCGTCTCTTGTTCTGCAAGATCAGCAGCAAAGCGTAACACCTTTGCCACGAAGCAGTAGTGATGCACGCCAATAGCTCTGGCTTCGTACATAGCGAGCTTCCTGCAACAGTGATGGCGCGCTTCAGATTATTTCTATTTTCTCTTCATCCGTTGTGTTGTATTGTGTTGATAGTTGTGGTATGGTGTGGTAGAGGTGAAGAAGATGGTTAACTTGATGAGGTGGTGGTTGTGATTTGTGGATGCTGACCGGGGTAATTGTGCGGTGGGGATGGTGGCTGTGGGTTTGGGCATTTTTTTGTTAGGGTGGTGGTTGCAGTGCTGTGGGTGAATGAACTGGTGTGCATGTGTGTACGGTACTGTGGGTGAATGAACCAATGTGTGTGTGTGTGTACGCCTGCGTGTGCGTGCAGTACGGTGCTGTGGGTGTGTGTGTGCATGATGATGTGGGTGCAGTCGCGATCGCGGTGCTGTGGGTGAATGAACTGCTAATGGGGGTGTGTGCGTGCGTGTGGCGGTTGCGATTGGGTGTGTGCGGTGTCGTGACGATAGTCGTGGGTGGGATGGGATGGACGTAGGTGTCTGTGACCAATTATTTGGTTGATTGTGACCAATAATTGGTTAATTTTTGACAAATTAATAATGCCTGACCTAAAAATTGTGACTATGACTCACAATTTATTAAGTTATAATCGAGTTGTGATCAATAAAAGTAATTCGTGACCTATAATTTGATATTTTGTGATCACAAAATAAGTTGTGTAGCTTATAAATGTTGTGATTTATGACCGATGAACAAATTGTAACCTAAAAGAATTTTAAATTATGACCAAATTGTATAGATATGTGACCTTTATATATTTATTAATTAAATCATAAATAAATTTTAATGAAATCCTAATTTTTGAAATTTAAAACATCTATCCTTAATTTTGAAATGATGATACTTAATAATCTGGTTTATGTATTGTTCCCAAAATAAAATTAATTGGCCCAATATTAATTCATGCAAGTGCCAATAAAGGACCAAAGGAAAATAAATCCCAGGCCCAAGTCCGCTTAAACCAAAATTCAAATTTTTTGTACCCACTTTGTGTATAAGGCCCAATTATGTAAAGAAAACCCAATAAAAAAGTGGATGATCCGTCATAGCAGAATAGGCAGTAAGAGACATACGATCCAGCCAAAAGTCTTAAACTAGAGTTGTTGGGAAAAGGACAAATCACTTTCACAATTAATATTTGTCATACCTCTTGTCGTGACCATTGGATTAATCCTATGAGTAAGTGAAAAGTATCGGTCCAAAGGAATATTGAACTCACATGCCTAAAGCTTCCACTACAATTTAAACGGCTGAAAATGGCCATTGCTGGAGCCTACCACATTTCATCAAATGAATTGTTTAAAGATCCATGTCTCAATTTATTTTTGAAGAGTTATCACAATTCTTGAAATTCCACTAAAGAAATCCCAATTTGTGGAGTGCGGAGATGTCATCAAAGGCTATCGTAGATTGCAGGTGCTTTACAGTTTTTGTCTGAGTTGAGCTGGTATCGAAGGGGTTGGGTACCAAAAAATGGATCACACATATGTATATAAAGAAACAAATTGGCCAAGGTCCAAACTCAATTGAAAATATTTTATGGATATAACACCATTTATATTACAAAAGTCAAAAGAAAGACAATAACTTGCTCCACTTATCGATACCTTCTATCAATGCGGGGGGCTCTCAATTGCAGGAAATGAAATTCATTATCTTGCAATTTAACGGGTCTTAAACAGGCACTTAATATCATAAAATAACAAAATTGTGTGATAGTGCCACTTGGCACATTTTTTAGAAGAAGAAACAATTTCTGCTCTTAAGACTTCGTTTGGTTGATAAGAAATTAGCCCCGTTTGGAACAGATTAAAATCTAATTAAAATTAAAAATATGGCCGTTATTGGGTCTCACTCATCTAATAAAAGTCAACTATAACGGCTAGTTTTTCAATTTTAATCCGATTTTAATCCCTATCACAGAGGCCCTAAGAATAATGATACTTGTACATAATGGAGTTATATAATGATTTATATATGAAGTGTCAAAAAAAAAGTGGTTTTGGTTGAAAAAATTCTGATGAAATCATATATCACTAAGTTATGTAAATGTAAACTATTTCATCATATATCACTAAGTTATGTAAATGTAAACTATTATGCAGAGAGAGAGAGAGAGAGAGAGAGAGATTTTTATATGAAGTAATCAAACTCAAATCGGCAGAAATAACTTCTTTAAAGTTTAAACAAATATGCATTGACTTGGAAGTCATTACCAACTCTTTATATATATATATATATATATTTTGGCAAAGAAAACCGTAGTCAATGTTCAATGCATAGCTGATTTATTTTGTTCCCAATTTAAGTAGATATACGATTTTTCATTTATAATTAAATCCATCGATTTTCATTTTTTATATGATACACAATTATTTAATTATAATTAACTTTTAGGAGAGAGTGTTATGCTGGCCACATACCTTGCTGGTCAAGCACGCCAGGCTGTTTACAATTCCCCCTTGGCTATTTTATTTTAGACTTCAATTGTTGGACCACTTGAAACATTAGTCTCCTTACATTGTAACTTTGTTTTTCTTCATAATTTCATGGATTTTTTCATCTTCTTCACAATTTTCTCCTATGCTTTTCTAGTTACAAAAGCTCACGAACCTAATAATCCGTCGTCTATCATCAGTGTCCAAGATTTCCCTGGAATTCGGTACCCATCCCGTATCCATGGCGAGCAGCCACATCACTGCGTTCGTCCTGGTTTCGAGCTATTTTTCAAACAAAACAAAACATTTATTCATTTTCCAACTTATGGTGATCTAATTGTCAAGTCCACCAATTGGTATACCAGAAAACTTGACCTCATTGATCCCAAAAACTGTGTCCCTGAAGTTTTCTTGAATCTGAATCTTTCTTGCACTCCATTCAGTTACTACTATGTTCTGAAAGAGTACAAATACATCAATTGTTCGTCCCAGCTTTCGACTTCTTTTCTGCAAGTCCCATGTCTCAGTGGATCGAACCATCATGTCTACGTCGTAGAACCATCGTTTTCCCCTCCGGTTTCGTGCGATTCTGTGAAAACTATTGCAATCCCATTTTCATATAGTCCATATCTGTCTGATAATAGCTTTGGACTCTCGTTAACATGGAACTCTACTGGTGATTGTGATGATGCTGGAATAAGATGCCAATCTGAAACATTGCATAATAAAGAATCTTTCGATTACGTTGCAAATTATAAAGGTAAGCCCTCTTCTTAGAATCCTCCGAGTGTCTATCCGAGTCTGTTAGATCAGATCATAGTATGAGGCAAATTTTGAGTTACACAGTTGACCTTACCGAATTGCATGACTATATGATGGTCAAAAGAGTTACACAGTTGACCTTACCGAACAAGTCGTGCATGAACAAATTTATGTTTTGTAATGATGATCTTGTATAGATGTGTGCATAATTTCAAATACATAATAGAGGCAAGCCATTTTGTCAAATAATTTTTCCCACCTATTCGATAGATACTGTGTTGGCAACAGAAGATTGAATGCAAAAATTGACTTTTTTTAAACAGTCCAATGTGTGTAAAATATTTTGACAATATAGCATGATCGCACCTAATATATATCCTCTCTTTATTTGTGGTTGTACTTTGTGCAGTTTTAGGCCTTCTTGCATTCATTTTCTTGGGAGTGGCACTGTCGTATACAAAGATGGCTCTCTACAAAGCATTTGATTTAATGAAAGAAAAGAAGGGGTTAGGTGAAATCAAGGCTGGCAAAGTACTGGAAGAATATGTAGCCCTGAATCCACCATTACATCAGGATACGAAGGGTACGCACGACTGTGTATGACTACACAAGATTAAGGAAATCCGTTATATCGTAAAATTTTAAGTAATCATATTTACTAGTACTTGATAGTAGTATATAAGAAAATATATTAAAATTATGTACTTTATTTAATACCATGATAATTATCTGATGTTATCAAAAATCGTCACATGTTGATTCTCGAGCTTGCCAATTGAGGATGACACGAACGAAATCTTCGGTATATGAAACAAAGGCATTGAGAAGTGTTCGTCGCCCCTCCGATGCTTAAGTTATCAAAAGATGAAAATATAAACGTAGGACTATAAATTGAATGTAAAACATACCTGAATAATTAACTGTGGTCATGTATTTATAGAGTACGTGGTACACTCCTAGTCTGGTTAGATTATCGGGGATCTTATCCATTTTGGAGTTTTAGAATGTTTTAAAGTACTATTAGGATATGACAAAAAAGTTCTAGTGAGATTCAACGTTATTGAAGTAGGATAAGCTTGAAGATGGAAGTAAAGTCCTACTGAAGTATATCTTTTGAGGTAGAGAAAGGGATAAACGTAAAAATTCGAGGTGACGTGAAATTGTCACGTGCGGCAATTAATCTCGAGGAGGACATCTTGGGAAAACTCCTTAGATAACCGAAAACAATCTTGAGCATTGTTGTTCGGGGTTGATCAGAAAATGACCATATCACTATCTTTTGAGTAGCGAAGTCAAAATGTATCGACTAACATGCACGTGAAAGACACGGAACAAACCTGACCCATCTGTGAATGATAGTGGTCAACACGAGACAGTCCGATAATAAAGATTTTGGTTTTATAATTTTTTATATATAGAGGAACAGGTAATTTTCTGCTAGCAAGATCATTACTTGTTAATTCAAAATTTTAAAATACACCAATTACTAACTGTAACTCGACGCTGGAGGGCAAATTGGCTGTGCACACAAAATTGAACCATTAAGCAACAGTATTTTCAGAAAGAAATGCATCTCAATTTACGAAGGGAACGTTACAGATTTCTCGAGACTTGAGCGTTTTGCTCAATATACAGAGCCTAGATGTTTACATGAACATACATACAAACGACATATCTACAGTAAAACTTCCCAGTTGCATCCATTAACTACACAACCACCATCACTAGATAGCTTCTTGTTTGAAATCTTTTGACGAGAATTCCAGATAAACCACAGTCCGGAGAGTCTGGCCAAAGCTGCGTCACCTGCAACTTTAACTCGGTATATTAAATTCACATCTGCCCATATCTCATTTCCAGCAATGCCACGCTCGTTTCCTGGAACATATCCATCAACATCTGTTTCTGTTATGACAACTACAGAGCCATCGTCAAATGCAAAGAGATCTCGCTTAGCCAAGAACCTTGGACTTAGGGATAGACCAGTCAACTGGCTTGAGCTATTAGCCTTCATCTTGAGATGGTAAAATTCTTGGACAGCCTGCAATCGGTATATAATGCTCTTAGCACTGAAGCTACCAAGCCTTGTGTATTATAAGGGCAAGCCAGCAACCACAAAATTTGGGATTCAAACCATATGTGAATAAAATGTTAAATTTTCTAACAGTGCAGCTGAATTCAAAGTCAAATGTATCGACCAGTACAGATTTATAACTTCCATCAAGGCAAATTAAAAAAATCAGAAAATCCAAACACACCTTCCACTGGGAAGAAGCTAAGAGGACCCTAGGTCGTATTGACTTCACATAATCATATGCAGCATCAGGCTTCATCTGCCTATACATCACCTGCACACAAAGAAATATTTTATGAGAACAGGAAACAGAAAAGACCAATTATAACTAGATTTATTAGCTAACTCACTAGATAACAGATGACAATGGTTGTGCTGCGTCCCCGACCAGCCTTACAGTGGATGTATGTACTTCGCTTCTGGGATGCATTTTCTTTAACAGAAAACAAAAAGAATATGATTAAAGAAAAATATACAATTTGCAACTTAAGACGGACCTTCATAAAGAATAAATTAACCAAAATAAATTGACGAATCACCACTCAATTGTTTTCCAAGTTTAAGAGCACCAGGCAAGAAGTACTACAAATATCTTCAAAGATAAACATCTATAGGAACTTTAGTCTTCGATTGCAGTAAAACTGTCAACCTGCCCTGAACCATCCAACTACTCATAATGTAAAGCAACTACATCTTAAGCATTTCTTTACTTTCCGTGCATAATCATCATTTGAATACAATACTATGAAGATGAAGACCAAATAAAGCTTTCATATTCAAGAAAGTCTTTATGCACACTGACTTGTACTACAGCTTTCTAACTCCATTAACCAGAATACCAATTAGGCACATACTCAAACAATACTGTTTAAAGAGAAAAATAAACAATCGCCAGAAATTGTGGATAGTAAAAATGAAGCATGAAATCGTTCAATTTACAAGAGTTACACAATATGATAAACTAATACCAAAAGAGAATATTTACCGTGAATGAAATCTACAGCTTGGCATATATTGACTATGGATGGAGCAAAGAGGTAATCTCTTGTGGGAAGCACCAAATGATGGATACCATGAGCCTAATGAAATGTACTCGACTTGTCAGGAAGCAAAAAATAATAACAAAACCTCCAAAAGTGTAAAATGATTCAAAATGTAATGAACAATGTTATAGAGATAATAGCTGTAGTGAAAAGAATAGAAAACAACTTCAAAAATTATAGCCCTTCTTATAGCAGTTAGGTATTACACACATCAACCATTCAAGATTTCAGTTGTATAACTCAAAAACAACAAAAATAAAAAAATGTTGCATTATTTCATTTTAGTTATAGGAGAAAATTACACGATAAAACAAAATCCAATAACTGAAAAGTGTCAGTGCAGAAATGATGCAGGAGCTTTAGTTAATATCAAGCCTTTATAATTTAAGTCCACAAATATATTACTTTCTCAACAAACTCACAAGTGATAACCACAACAAATTCGCATAACAGTACTATTTACAGTAATTGAACATGGCACACTCCAATATTTGTGAAAATAACTGTGCAGAAATTCTCCCTAAAAAGTTTATACTGTAAAAACTTTAATCAGATTCACACCGCATTCTGGCTCTAACTAATATAGAATTAATTGCATATCCAAGTCTTGCATGTCATTTTTTTAAAACTTCAGATCAGTAAAAGGTTTCAAAAATTTATTAAATCCATCTACCATGGTGCCAGAGTTTTCCAGGAGCCCATCATAGTATAAAACGAAGTTAAAGTAGTGGAACTGAAAGGGAGAACTCACTTTATATAGAGATGATGGAACTAAAGTCTCATATGACTCATTCAGGGTGACAACTCCAGAAACGCCGAGCTCCTTTAGCCTGTGAACATCAGATGGGAATGGGACAGCACCTAACAATACAAACTTAATATGGAAAAATGAAATTAGTAGGTGTTTAAAGACGACTTACATAAGTATTCACAAATCCAAATATGGAAAATCAAAATTTAAAGCTTTCAACAAACTTAATTCCAAAACTAAGAATAATTAATTTACTTCTACAACTGAAAAATGAAAATTAACACTTAACTGACTCTATATGCATTGTTAGCACACACTATACTTCCTACAAGCTTTAAGAAGTGCTTATCATATTCTTAGTCATGTATTAAAGAAAAATAATTTCAACATTACCAAACAAAAGGGCAGGATCCTTTTGCTTTAATTAACAGCCATTAGAATCGAATTATCAAACCTCGTTCTAAATTCAAACAAAATCTGTGGATTAACTCCAAATAAGGCAAAAGAAAACAAGGCACAAAATAAACATTTCTTTCCACCAATGCACTAAGTAGTAATTTCTACATTTGTTGAACCAATATAAAAAAATAAAAAAGCAATCCTAGTAAGTGTAAACTATGATCTCAAGCTTCTCGATGCTGATCATTCTCAAGCAGGTATTAATAAGTTGCAAAGAGTCATCTGGCACCACTTAACAAACACGATGGCAATAAAATCCACATTTGCATTCCAAAGAAATAAGATTGTTAAATAATGCAAGCAAATGACTGCGTAGACATGAAATTATACCTCATCAATCCAATCCCACCACCGGAACTCGGCCTGAATCTTATTCCTAAGAACATTATATAGCAACGTCGGGTAAAAGAGCGCTCGCGCCCCAGCTCCAACCAGAGCTCTCTTCGCATTCCGAGACACCGCCATGTCCCCATCAGTTTTAAACAAAACCTTACCACCACCCGATGATTCCCCCTGTTCCTCCTCCTTTAAATCCTCTATAAGCATAGTTTTTACCCTAATTATTCAATCACAAATACGCCCCCAATTCAAAGAACAGAGAAAAAATTAATCTCCAAACGGGAAATTAACAATTCGAATTTGAATTGACAATAATCACCTCTATACATATAAACGTTCATATGTCATAGTATCATAATCAAAATTTATTGGTTGATATGGCTCAAACGAAAATGAAATTAAAACTAAAAATTTTGAAACATATTTTAGGAAAGACGAATTGATCGGCGTTAAGAAGGTGGAGAAGACGATGGGAACTGAGTCTTGAGCCGAGAAATTTGGGAATTGAATCAGAGAATCTTAGGAATCCTAGATTGTACTCAATTGGCAATTCCCGACTTTTTCACAAAAAGAGGATTGAAATGGTGAAAATAACAAGAAAAGGAACAATTGTGGTCGCCAGTGCATAACGTGTAGTGTGAAATTCATAAATAAATTCAATTTATTTTCTGTTTTTATCGGAACAAGATATTAGAGATGGCAAAAAAATCCGCTCCGTCCCGTCCCGACGGGCCCCGCCCCTACGGGTTGGCAGGGCGGGGCGGGTCGGGATTGCCGCCCCGCGACAAAATTCAATTTATTTTCTCTTTTTATCGGAACAAGATATTAGAGATGACAAAAAAATCTGCTCCGTCTCATCTCAACGGGGCCCCGCACCGACGGGTTGGCGGGGCGGGGAGGGGGTGTCCCGTCCCGAACCCGCCCTGCGAAGTTAAATAAAAAAAAAATTGAACATTGTTTTTTTTTTTTAAAAATTTTGAACATTGTTTGTTTTCATTGTTTAATTTGTATATTGATGTGATTATTTTAAATATTGTTTGTTTTGAATTATAAAATTTT
>CAIGRO010015906.1:0-11157 GCA_903798355.1 Fraxinus baroniana
ATTTTTATCTAGAAAAGGGAATTGTGCATCAAAAATCATGTGTTGAAACTCCACAACAAAATTCTATTATGGAGAGAAAGCACCAACACATTCTCAATGTGGGAAGGGCCTTAAGGTTTCAAAGTGGAATTCCCATGAAGTATTGGAATGATTGTGTACTCACAGTCGTGTACCTCATAAACAGGACACCAACACCCCTCCTAAATCACAAAACACCTTTTGAGACTCTCCTCAAAAGCAAGCCAAACTATCCCCACCTTAAAGTTTTTGGATGCCTAGCATTTGCCACTACCCTTACCCACAATAGACATAAATTTGATTCAAGAGTAAAACGATGTATTTTCTTGGGATATCCATTTGGAATGAAGGGTTATAAGCTGTTGGATCTAGAAACAAATAAGATCTTCGTTTCAAGAAATGTCACATTCTATGAAAATATTTTCCCTTACAAAATTATAGATTAGTAAAAAACCAATGCATTACTAGATCCCTCTAACTTGCCCTTCGTCCAAACACTAGCCATGAACCATTATCATGTGATTGAACCTCAAAATTTGGAACCTCTGCAAACCTCCAACAGAAACAATGCACCATCAAATGATCAAAGTCTACCACCAGTGTAGTTGTGTAGTGTTTGTTCTTTTCCAATTTTCCCAAGCTCCTCAGATAGCCTAAGTTCAGAAAATTCTTTGAATGAATCTGAGCATACCACCTCACCATCCATAAATACGAGTCCTCATCTACCTAGGAAATCCACCAGAATCAGAAAAAATCCTCCGTATTTGCAGAATTTTATATGCCAGCAGGCCAGCTCATCTACCATATTCCAAGAGTTTAAAGGGCAGAAGGTTCTTCAAGCTCCAGGTAATCCTTTCCCACTTGAAGCAACTCTTTCCTATCATAAGTTATCACAAGCATACAAAGTTTTTACCACATCTATCACTTCCCACATAGAGCCAAACAGTTACAGTGAGGCATTAAATTCCCCAGAATGGTGTAAGGCAATGCATAATGAGATTGATGCACTAGAGCAAAATAACACATGGATTATCACAGATTTACCAGAAGGGAAATCAGCCATAGCAAATGGGTTTTCAAAATCAAATACAATTCGGATGGATCTGTGGAAAGACACAAGGCATGACTGGTCGCCAAGGGATATACACAACGGGAAGGACTGGACTACCATGAGACCTTTTCCCCAGTTGCAAAAATGGTCACAGTCAAAACTTTATTGGCCATGGCAGCTATCAAGGGATGGTTCCTATGCCAATTTGACGTAAACAACGCATTCTTGCATGGAGACCTCAATGAAGAGGTGTATATGGAATTGCCACCAGGCTACTTGAAAGCTTCTGAACCCAAGGCCTGCAAATTGGGTAAAAGCCTATATGGTTTAAAACAGGCCTCACGACAATGGTACTCAAAATTGTCGACTTTTATCATAGGACTTGGATTTGTTCAATCAAAAGCAAACTATAGCTTATTCACCAAGTCTTAAGGGAACTTGTTCACTGCCATTTTAGTGTATGTGGATGACATTATTGTGGCCAGTAATGATATGCAATTAGTCAACTCCCTAAAATTGTTGCTGGATGAAAACTTCAAAATAAAAGATCTGGGAACCTTGAAGTATTTCCTTGGCATAGATATTGCAAGAACAAAACAAGGAATCATGCTTTGTCAAAGAAAATATGCCTTAGACATATTGAAAGATTCAGGCACGATTGGAACAACGCCAGCAACAATCCCTCTAGACCAGAACATGAAGCTGTCCAGAAATCAAGGTGAATTACTCCATGATCCATCATTATACAGGAGGCTCGTTGGGAGACTTCTATACCTAACCGTTACCAGGCCTGACATATCTTATGCTGTCCAACTCTTAAGCCAATTCATGGATAAACCCAGAATTCCACACATTAATGCAGCACACAAAGTACTTCGCTATGTTAAAAGAAGTCCAGGACAATGCCTATTCTATCCAGCGTCATCAATGCTGCAACTTCAAGCATATAGTGACTCTGATTAGGGATCATGTCCTGACACACGAAGATCCATCACCGGCTATTGTGTTTTCCTAGGCTCCTTCTTAATTTCCTGGAAATCAAAGAAACATGAAACTGTTTCTAGATCCTCAGCGGAGGCTGAATATAGGGCCATGGCAAGCACCTGTTGTGAGCTAACATGGTTACGTTTCTTACTCAAGGATTTAACAGTATGCCACCCACAAGCAGCACTCTTGTATTGTGATAGTAAGTCAGCGATCCATATTGCTGGAAATCCTGTTTTCCACGAAAGAACTAAACATATAGAGCTTGATTGCCATCTGATACGAGACAAAATTCAGGAAGGAAGTGTAATAACTGAACATGTGAAGACTAATGATCAAGTTGCTGATATCCTTACTAAGGCATTAAGTTCACCAAGTTTTTATTCCCATTTAGCCAAGATGGGAGCAGAAGATATCTACTCTCCACTTTGCGAGGGGGGGGGGGTGTTGAAGTATGAAGAAAAATGGGATAATAACTTGGATAAACCAACGCTGCAGCTCCAGCTGAAACCATGTCAGCAGCAAAGGAAATATACTATGGATACCGGCTGAAGAAGAGTCTAGAAGAAATTTCTGTTAGGTCATATGTATAGAATTCATTCTGTTTTTTTATTCTGTTATATGTGTATATAAAATATAGCAGATGTAAAGCATAGAGATATAGACAAAATTATAATCATTCTTTCTTTCTTCTCCAATTTTGTTGCTGTGATTCTTCTTCTCTCTTATTCATATTTTCATTTTGTAATATTGTTTATGATATTGCCCATGCCTCATTGCCAAAGGTAGATTTCACAATCCATAACAGCTTGGTGACAATTCCATTCATTCTTATTTATTTATTGTTTAGTTGTTAGTTTTCACTAGTGAAAACATGAATATTGATGGTACTATCGACCTTTTATAAGTATTTGCTTCATTTCTTGAAGATTATAGCAATACTAAATTGCTATTGCCATGGATGAAATGATAGAAAAGGCAAGTGATATGGGAATTGAAGTCGTATTTCGAGAAAAAAAAATGCATAATTCAAAGAAAGAACCAATTTGATGAAGGATGATGTAAAGCAATCAGGTGAATAATCTTTTAGAGTTGAATACTCCCCTTTTATTATTGATCAAGTTCTATTTTCTCTAAATACTCGATTTGAACAATTTAAATCATATGAATGGACATTTGAATTTTTGTTTGATTTGAATAGGTTCAGGCGTTCAAATTTCTTCAATTTGTTGAAGTCTTGTATAAATCTTGAGACGTATCTGGAACATAATGGATGTTCGGACATAAATGGAGATTGTTTATATTCGGATTTACATGTCTTGAAGTGCTACAATATTTGAAGACATTGAACGATTGTTTCCTAAATGCTTGTATTGCTTACAAAATTTTGCTAATCATACCGGGTACAATTGCATCTGTAAGAAGAGGTTTCTCCTAATTAAAGTTGATCAAGATTTATCTTCAATCAAATATATCTTAAGAAAGATTGAATGTATTGGCTATATTATCACAGGACTGGCCTGCATGCAGTTGTTATCTAAACGGATGCTTGATATGAGTGGAATATCATTACTCTTTTTTAAATTATAGTTTAACCTCCCTAAATTATTACCCAATAATTAATAATCACTAATATTTAATAAAATATCATGAATGGACTGCATTCTATAGGTATATTTTAGTATTTATGCTATCTAATAATTAATACAAAATACAAATGATTTAATTAGCAAAAGCAAATTCCTTAGACAACCATCTATCTAGACTAGCATGTTTCTTCTCAATTGTTCCGATCTCGAATTATATATTTCAGAGTACCTTATGAGCTACAATATGGTTCCGAATGATCAAGAGAAACACGTGTGTACGGCACCTTAGTTTTATTTTTTCTGGACACAGGAGAGTCATCATCCATATCTTCTTCGACTTTCTCTTCATGATGGTCTAGCGATGATGTAACTAGCTACTTTGAGATCTTCATTGATATTTTCTCATGAACAATTTGTTGCACATCTTTCTTCTATATTTAAAAGGGCATTAATAGACATTTGGTGATGGAGAAGTTGACAAGTAACAGTTGCAAGTTTTTGGACATTCAATATTTTAAGGTTTTACCCAAAAATTACTTTAAAATTATTGTCTTATGTTCTTAAAATGCTCAGACCCATATCTGTATGTATCCATTGCCTGGCAGTAATCCAACTTAAAAAATTTAGGTTAAATATTTCATTTTTCCCTGTACAAGTCATACCAAAAGCTTTTGACAAGTATGGCGATTCTGGCCATCTCAATTTTCACCTGGTTCTGCACACTTGCTGTGTCAACGAGTTTAATTAACCCAACTCAACGGTTTAGGGGTGCCCTATCAACCCATGCAGCCATGCTCTCCTTGAATCAGGTCTTTTCATTGACATTTAAAGCAGTAATCTTCTTTGCTTTGTTGATTTTTCTTACTGTTATAGAACAGTTTTGCACTTGAAACATCGAGTAGAATATTTAGAACACAATCCTTTGTTAAATCATGATTCCCTATTTAGGGTTTACCATCAGTTGCCATTAGTTATTTTGACTACAGTTCTTGAGTGAAGTGGAGTGTGTGAAGTAACATGCTCAAGGCTTCTTCCAATAGATACTTAGCCCGTGTTCGATACAGATTCTTTAAAATTCATTTTTGTTCAAACTCATTTTCAATTACACACTCTAAATAAAATAATTTTGCACGTATACTTGTACTTTTCCGTACTTTTTAATAACTTATTCTCAAAAGAAATTACTTTTCATAAAATCTATTTTTAAAAAAATCTACGTTAAATAGGTTCTTTGTCGTTGACAATCGAATAGTTACATCTCGAAGAAAGCTTGATGGCGATTCTTAATGGCCTCTTACTAGAGTTAGTTTACAAATTGTCCTCAACAAGGACAGTTCCAGTAAAGAAAATTCAAAGTAGTGCAAAAAAATTAAATCAACTCAAATTAATCTAATAATAATAAGATTGTTTTTAATGCTTAAATACAAAAATAAAGTGTTTTTAAATTTAGCACCTGCAACAATTGTAGCTCAATTATTATTACTATAATCTAACATAAACTTATCAATTAAAGACATGACTAAAACGATTTGAACCACTTATTCTAAAATTGTCATTTTTCCTCTTTTATCCAATGCTGAATCAACGACTTATGTCTTAAGTATAAGTGAGAAGATTTTTTTTTGGATTTGAAGTGAAGACAATTATATATTTTTGATTTAACATAAAGAAAGACAATAAAAGGACAATAAGGTGAAATATGATAATGAATTAATTAAACAATAAAAAAAAAGAATTAATTAAACAATAAGAGAAACATTTTGTTAAAAATTGAGATATTATTATTATTATATTATAATTTGAAAAGAATCATAGTTGGAAGTTCATTTTCATTTGTTAAATCAAAGTACAAGATAATGTCGATGGAAAGTGACTTAAGATGACTAGGTCAACGAGGAATAGAAACTACTAATTTTTCACTTAGTTGTCCATTTGGGATTAGCCAATTTTTTCCCTATATTTATTACAAGTATTAAGCTCCTTGGCAGAGGTTGCCTCTTACATGAGGCGGGTCCCATGTGGGACCCACCTCATTAAAAAATAACCCTCAAAATATCCACCCCCTCTTGTTTATTTGTGTTCGGTAAACCCCTACCCTGTACACCAAGGAAGGCCCTTATTACAAAGGCCAATTGCCGGTACAAAACGATGAGCAATCCAAAGAAAAATTCACAGTAATAATCTACGATATGTGTTCTGTTTTTATTATTAAAAATCATAATTATTATTTCCCTAAAAACTTTACCATGCAAGTGAAATTTTTTTCATTTTCATAAAGACAATTCCCTGCAAAGCGAGACAATCTAAGAGACAATTATTTATGAAGTTGTGAAATTGAAGGTCAACTTTTGCTAATTTAAGTTGATTAATGATGCTGATTATGCTAGTTTGTTAAATAAATTTGATCATATAGATATTGCTTCAAACAAATAAATGTTATAGGCTGCTATTTGCCTATTAAGAATAATGTTATCGAACAATGATTAAATGGTTACACTTTATATGTTGAATTAATCTGTTTGTACCTAACCTTTTACATTCGCCACCACTTGTCAATTCAGGCAAATATTATGTAAAAAATTTGATACGCGTAGCATAATTCAGGGACAGATCCAAGATTATGGGTCAGTGAGGACTAGACACAATTACATAAAAAGTTATTTCAAATAAATTGGACAAGAAAAAAAAAAATGAAAATTTGGATTTAAAAAAGTTGCATTTGAAAATCCAATGGGGGCGATAAGGTCCCTTCATAGGTCCGCCACTGGTTCAATTAAATGGGTTGCGTGACTTTACATTTAAATGAATTTATAATTTAATTTCATGTAAATGTCACGTAAACTGATGCTTAACATTAAAGGTAACGAATAATATTACTCATTACATAAAGAACTCGATTTTTTTTTTTTTATAAATGTTTTAACAGATTTTAATAAAAATTAATGAAATATGTGATTAAAAAATTTCACGAAATTTATGGATCCCAAAAAAACGTAGGGTTAAAATTGATAAAATTTTAATATATTTTTTTTTTGGTCAAACAAGTACTAAATTTGATTGACAACTAGTGTTACATTTTTGTAATTAAATAAATCGTTCACTTGTTTTTCTCATTTTTGTTAAAATCTAAAAGAAAAAAATTGTAATATACTGCTTGACTTATGAATTTTTAAGTATATTTATATCAACCTCACTTGGAGTACATGGGATTTTTTACGGGTGTTATTCAGACAACACACATTTGGGTGAGGTTCGTTAATTTTTTGTTTTTTTAAATACATGTGGGGCTGCCACCATGTGAGTGGGGATTTATTCATATTTGTATTGAATAAAGAAAATATAATATTTGAATCAAAAATTGAAATATAGTTTTTCGAGATATTCCTCCGTACAGTACAGATCATGTTTTTAAAAATCAAACCTGTCGAACTCAAGACCTATAAATTACGTAGAAAAATCGTCGTTCTTACGTCAACAAAGTTAACCTGCCACCGTCTAAACTTGTTAACTGTCTTCCATTTAGACGCCCCCAAAACTACTCTCACCTTCTTCGTGACTCCCTCATTTTCCCTTCCCTTTTCTATTTTTCACTCTTTTAATCTTTTTCATTCTCTCCTCTTTTATGCTCTCGATTATTTGTGCAACTTTCCGTGCTTGATCTTTGATCAATTTCTGTCTGTTACGTCATCGGTTTGGATTTTTTTTTTTGTCTCGATTTTGGACTGAAGAAGCTAAGTGATACAGTGAATTATAAGCAGCAATCTTTGGATTTCATTTTCTTTTTAGTTAATTGTTGATCTGCTATGAATGAACAGTAGATACAAATCTTTGTAAGATTCAAGAATTAACGAGATTTGAGTAAACGACTTCTGATTGACGAGAGATGGCAGAGAGTTGGCGCTTTGCGCTCAACGCTCAATTAGGTGATTCCTCTTTCATGCTTCTCCTTTTAAGCTGTTTATTACGATTTTTTTTTTGGTTAGTTGATCTTTAAATTTTTCAAAAGTCAGTGGATATGCTGTTAGAGTTATTTATGTACTGACGTGTATCTAAATCTATATATAGGTGTGTAGACACATGTATTTTTATAAAATTCTCAGGCTTTAGGAATATGCTTGATTTGAATAAGTAATTGTCCGAGGCAGAGAGCATCTTGTCAAAACATCTATTTATATGAATAGTAATTAGGTGCGCAAAATAATTAGCATAAAATAATAATAATAAAAATAATGAGAGACAATAATAAGATGAAATTTCTGAAAAAGTGCAGTTTTAGAGTGAGAGGGGACTTTGTCCAGCCTGGTTAGAAAAATTCTATTTTTCTATTTTTTTATTTTTTGCTTAAGGAATAAGAACGCAATCCAGGTGTCTTTTGGCACACTCTATTTTAAACTATAGCATCCGCCTGAATGGAATCAAAAAATATTTTGTAATTTATTATTATTATTATTATTATTTTTTTGCTTAAGGAATAAGAACTCAATCCTGGTTTCTTTTGCCAAATTCTATTTTATATGATAGAAATATTTTGTGGTGGGTAAACCCCAGTTCATTCATGAACATCTGTCGAAATTAACTATATTAAGATAGTTATAATGTTAACATCATTAGAACAATTTTTTATTTGCTTTCATTCTCCACTTGCCAACACACTTAAAGCTGTTCTCTTTGTAGCACTTGCTACACTTGTTTTTGATAATTGATTTGTGATAATTATCAGTTCTCAACTTTTCGATGGCCTTATGGTAGATGTTGATTTCCCTATCTAACATGCATCTCATTTTATGTATATTGTAGCACTAACATTTTTTTAGTAAATCATTTTTTAATTTTCATAGTTAGACACTACATAGAGTTGCTCCTAACATGTTATTGCACAAAACATGCTCTAAACTGCCTTCAATATTTGCGTGCTGCCGTGGATCTTATTCTAAGTCATCATATAGAGGGATGAACCTAAGGGATATGAAGAATTTCATGATAATTGGAAACAATTAGTTGATGCGGAAAGCACATGAACTCTCTTTGTATTGTTTTTGTCATTTATCATGAAGGATTAAGAATTTGCCTTTAAAATGGATAAGCTGTGGTATAAGTTGTGAAATGATGCCTTCTACAATCTCCGCTTTCTTGAAATTCTTTCTCTGCAAGAAAACTTATATGTCTATATCAATCAACTGAGTTGCTAGTTTAATGCAGATATTGATCAGATACTCCTGGAAGCACAACATCGGTGGCTGCGTCCTGCTGAAATTTGTGAAATTCTTCGAAATTACAAAAAATTTTGCCTGTCTGCAGAACCTCCTAATAGACCCCCAAGTAAGACTTTTAGTGCCCCTGTTAACTTAATAATGGTCCATTTGAGGTGACTTTTGTCGGCTGTGAAAGATGGTTAACACACAAAAACACATGCATTGACATGTCCCTTTTACCTTTAGAATTGTAACTTTTAGTTGTTGTCACATATGCTATAAACGTGTACTAGTTCTTTTTAATACCAATAGTTGGTGATAACATGCAGGATTCTTAACTTTGAAGGTTTACTGGAAATTAATAGACGTTTGGCACTTTATTTACGAATTTCTGATCTGATTTATTTGCATGACATGAAAGTATGATGTTGGGTAAATTTGCAATGAAACTATCATATGTGACGAAATTTTTAAAGGTCAAAAAATTCGAAAGAAGACAATTTATTCAATATCGAATCTTTCTGTGCAGCTTTTTTCAATTTCGGCAATACTATAGTTGTTGTGATGGTTCACTTCTTATTTGTTCTTTTTACTGTGTTGCCATATTTTGTCTTCAACTGGACTCAATAACTTATGATTACTCTGTCAGATGCATCTCTCTGTCGTTCTGTTTGTGTTTGTATATAAGCAATGGATGTTTAAACTTAGAACTGTATAACATTGTTGAAAGATGTCTGTCTTCATCGAGTCCTGTATATGGTTTTCTTCAAATAACAAAAAAATGCTTCACGACAGCTTTTTCAGTATTGTTTCTTTCTAGTTGATTATGATTTATGCATACTATTTTGATATCATGTCCCATTCAGGTGGTTCGCTCTTTCTTTTTGACCGCAAGGTGCTAAGATACTTCCGAAAAGATGGCCATAACTGGAGGAAGAAGAAAGATGGAAAAACTGTGAAGGAGGCTCATGAAAGGCTCAAGGTAGGTGCCAACTGATACTGCCCTGCTTATGATTTTTTATTTTACTGGGAAAAACCTAAAAAGTTTCTTTAGAAGTGGTGACCTTTCTAACTATATCAGATAAAACTGTTACAAAGCTAAATCAGATATAAGAAGTCATTCTTCTTGTAAACAGTGTTGATGCTTCCATAATAATATATCTGGAAGCATATATCATTTCAGGCTGGAAGTATTGATGTATTACATTGCTACTATGCCCATGGAGAAGAGGACCAAAATTTTCAAAGGCGCAGCTATTGGATGCTTGAAGAGTAAGTCTGGTTTTATTAAGTTTCATAATGTGAAAATAATTGTTACTATCAATTTGTGATGATCTGGGATTAAAAACACATAACAAATCATGTAGTTCTTCTACTTTCCATTCTCAAGCTTTTCTGATCTTGATATTTCAGACAGTAGGACTGCTGAACATCCAATGGTTTGAAAAGTTTACTTGTCCAGCTTTCTAAAGCTGTTCGGTTCAATTAGTTTGATAATTTTCTGCCATTTACTGAATTGTTGATATTTTGAGCAATGCAAGTGTTGACTGGGGGAAATTTTTTAATTCTCTATAGTGAGATTTTTTTTCCAAATAAATGTCCATAGGCACTGGTCTTCTTTTCTTTGTCTTGTGGGTGGACTTAAATTAACAGCTTATCTACCATTTATTATTGTTTATTAATATTGAAATTTTTATTTCAATTTATTTTCATCATTTCAAGTCTTTTTGTTTTTGTTGTTTTCTAATTTAATGATCCCTTGTCGATTATTTTATTTCTTTTGTTTTGTTTATGGCATATATAAATGAGGTCATATCTAGGATCGGTACCCTTGTGGGTGGACTTAAATTAACAGCTTATCTACCATTTATTATTGTTTATTAATATTGAAATTTTTATTTCAATTTATTTTCCTCATTTCAAGAATTCTATTTGTTTTTGTTTTCCAATTTAATGATCCCCCGTTGATTATTTTATTTCTTTTGTTTTGTGTATGGCTTATATAAATGAGGTCATATCTAGGATCGGTACCTTGATGTACTGTCAATTACACTGATATTTTTTCTCTTCAGACTTATTGTAGTAGTAGATTGATTTAGATTAACTCTTATTCTACATCAATTGACTTTACAGGCAGAACTAAATCTAGCGACATTACCGCAGTAGGTTGAATCATTATGATAGTTGAATATCCCTTTACTGTAGAGTGTGTAGAAACTGCAGATGGACTATTGAAGAACTCTTGGATCTCTATGATATAATACAAAATCTTCGTGTTTTTTATCCACTTTTGGCTTCCTTAATTCCAGTAAAAAAAACATAG
>CAIGRO010015920.1:0-10017 GCA_903798355.1 Fraxinus baroniana
GTTTGCTGAAATTAGTTTATTTAGCCAAATTCCCAATAACACAATGAAACTAACCCAATACCCGACCCAATAAGACGTACACGTGTGCTGCTTTAGACCATTGATCTTCAACTGAATCTACGGTAATTAATTTGTGTATTTATGGGGATTGAACAATCGCTTTTTTCACATTATTCATTATACTTTCTTTGTACGAAACTTTTGGGTTTTCTGTGTGTTTCGTCTCTTCAATCCTTCATTTTTATTCATTCTGTATTGATAAAAAATTTTGGTTTTGTTCATTAATCTTTGTGATTTGAATCTTAGGGAGTCTTCAGTTGAGGGTTTTGAGTTATTAGATAGTTGTTTGATCTTGGTTCTATCGAGTAGCGGCTGTCTTCAATTCTTTAGGGTTTTGGGTCTTTGTGACCGTTTCTTTTTACATAGGGGTACAACGTTTGTTCTGAGCCCTATGTGATAATCGATCTCTTGGTTTTAATGAACTTTGGGTGGTCTTCGTGTTTGTTAGATTTTCTACTTCGGTTATGTTTTGGCTAAACAGTTATCATCAATTTCCTTTGATGGGTTTTATTTTAAAACTAAAAAACTTTTCAGTAATAAATAATTTATTTAGTGAATACTTTACATGATAAAGTTCTTACAATTTGTCCCACAATTCTTTTGTGCAATCTAATTTGTTAGGTTTTTAGTGTTGGTAGTTCTGTGCACAAAATGACTTATTTGTAAGATGTTATAAAAGTCAAGGACCCAGGGTATAATTTGTATAAATTGGGTCATGAGGTCTAGGGTCTGAGCATAAAAAGATGAGAAATGCGACACCGCATTTTTGCTAGCTTCTTACCTAGTTGTCGTTCGAACGACAAAAGTAACAGTATTGTCTGTCACCAACTTATTGCTCGAGCAATTGGTTGACCAGTTGATGGACTGTGATGTCATTTATTTGATAAATACATCCGGCCCACTGGGCAATGATGAAACTAAGCAAAGCCCATTTGTTGGAATTAGTTTTTTTAGCCAAATGTCCAATAATACAATGAAACTGGCCCAATACCGACCTAATAAGACGTACACGTGTGTTGCTCTGAACCATTGCTCTTCAGCTGAATCTATGGTGATGGATTTGTGTATTCAAGGGGCTTGAATAGTAGCATTATTCACATTATTCATTCTGCTTTTTTTGTGCGAAGCTTCTAGGTTTTCTGTGTGTTTTGTCTCTTCAGTCCTTCCCTTTGATTCATTCTGTATTGATCAAAACTTCTAGTTTTGTTCATTAATCTTTGTGATTTGATTCTTAGCGAATCCTCGGTTGAGGGTTTTGAATTATCAGATTAGTTTGATCTTGGATCCATCGAGTAGCTGTTGTCTTTGATTCTTTAAAGTTTTGGGTCTTTGTGATCGTTTCTTTTTGACATAGGAGTACAACGTTTGTTTTAAGCCCTATGTGATAATCGATCTCTTGGTGTTAATGAACTTTGGGTGTTCTTTTTGTTTGTGAGATTTTCTGCTTCCTTTGTGTTTTTGATAAATAGTTATCATCAAAATCCTTTGAAGGTTTATTTCAAAACTTAAGAACTTTTCAATAATAAATAATTTATTCAGTAAAGACTTTACATGATAAAGTTCTTACAATTTGTCCCACAATTCTTTTATGCAATCTAATTTGTGAGGTTTTTAGTATTGGCGGTTCAGTGGACAAAATTACTAATTTGTAACGTGTTGTAAAATTCAAGGACCTAGGGTGCAATTTTTATAAATGGGTTATGAGCTCTAGGGTTCGAGCATGAAAAGAGGAGAAACACAGTGTTTCATTTTCGCTAGCTTCTTGCCTAGTTGTCGCTCGAGCGACAAAAATAAAAACACTATCGTCTGCCTGTCGCCAAGCTCTCGCTCGAGCGATAGTGCATCGGTCGCTTGTTGCCGCTTATTGTACGAGCAACATGTTGATTCGAAAAACCATAATTTGATGTTTTGAAGCATTTTTTCTAGCCTATTCAACCTAATTATCCTATCCTATAAATACTCAAGTCTATGCACGAAATTTGGTGTGGTTGTTCATTGTGCCTCTTCTCTTATTATTCTTTGAAGATTCAAGAGCTTGATGTATTGATACAACCACAAATTGGGAGGAAAAACATTGAATCCATTGAATCAAAACACCTACTTTCTAAACATCTTTAGGAAGGCACTTTCTTAGTTGAACTTCATTGGCTGCTGGAGGTTGAGAGAAGTTGGACTACAAGCATAGGAAAAGCAGAAGAACGGGAGGTGTTCGTGAGATTCCGCAACCATATGGACCGTGACAAGTAATAAAGTGAATTTTTTAAAGTCCGAATATTGTCTCACAGAGACTATTATCTGCTATAAAGTTTTAAATTAATCTAGCTTCAATTTAAATTAAAATGGTAACTAATATTCAAATCAAGTTTTATTTTCTAAACGAAATTCTAATAAATAAAATAACAAACTCAAATTAAAATTGCAAATAAGATTATGTGATGAGGTAGTTAGAATTTCCGATTTCACTTAGGTTATTTATCATACATTTAATTCCAATTTATTTAGCCATTTTTCATACATGCCAACATCGAATTAACCTGATGTAGTTAGTGATATCTCTCAAGTAACACTAATTCTATTCATATGCCCGAACTTACTATGTCTCTATGTAAATTTACACACATATAAACGCATTTATCTATAAGAATTCAACAAAGACCGCATAGCTTATAATTATCTCTCGATCTCTTATAATGTCTATGTCAATTATTGTACGAGCTAAAATTATATCACATCTTGGTCTCAATATTATTCCCTAAATCAATTAATTGTAGCATAGACAATTAAAACATTAAAGACACAATAATTAATTAATATGTATTAAAATGACATGAAAATCTTGAAATTAAACATATAATAAAAACTTAAGTTCCATCATCAATTCTAACATAAAAATATTTACCCAGTCATAATATTAAATTTAAACACACAAAACTGGAAAGAAATCACCAAGAATTAATAAAACATGATTAATTTCAGGTTTCTGCGTGTATATATATTTCTGCCAATAGATTCCCTTTGGATTTCCAATGCAGCAGCTTGTTTTGACTTTTCACTCCAATTTTCTATTCTTCTGTATATGTATATATTGGCCACCTTTTGCATTTGTGTCAATTAGCCACAATCTTTGACTTTTCAATATATATATATATATATATATATATTAATTTTCTCAGCCCTTTTTTCCTGTTTTTCTGCCGTGTTGTATATGTATAAACTCAGCACCAGTTTTCTTCCTCTCCAGCTGCCAGCTTCTGTTACGTATTCTGCCGGCTTTCCCTCTTTTAATCTGTACGTGTATATATTTTCTACTCACCAATGTTGGAGTTGAATTAGGAGTCCAAAACAGAATCCATTTTCTTTTCTTTTATTGCAATTCCTCCTTTCTTACAATTCTAATAAACTACCAAGTTTTATCCCAAAAGGAGCCCAAGTGCAATCAATGCCCAATTCTTACAAGTAATACAAATTAATCCTTGAGTCCAATTAATTGTGCTTTCTTTACTTCATTTCAAGTCCTCCAATTTATAAAGTATAGAATTTGGTTCCAAATTTCCATCAATGGCCAATTTGTCATTCTTCATTTCTAATTACTTCAAAACAGGTCCAATATTTGGATTTTTGCCGTTTTTCCACTATTTTATATTATTTTCTCTAATTCTTCATTAAACATAAAGTTTTATCTACAAATTACAATTTAACATAAATTAAGTAGAATTTTATTCAAAATGCAATAAAATATCATGATTTAGCGCCGAGAATAAGTATAAAATCTACACTTATCAGGAGGTACTTGGAATTCCATTTGGTAGAGGCAATTTTAGAAGATCGAGAGCTGGTGGGTTCAGCGAATCTTGGAGGTTACGGAAATTAGATCGGGAAGTCTAGTGGAGTTGGCTAAACATCATCTTATTGTAAATCCATATTGTTTATAGTGGAGGTAACTGGCTTGGTCCCGGAACTTTTACCCAGTTGGGTTTCTCCGTCATCAATATTGGTATTATTTATTGCTTTCTTGTTACAAAATGTGGCAATTCAACTTAGGATAATTGGGCTGTTTGTTTAACTATCTAGAAACAATTAAAAGTGGCTTGTTTTTCGTTACTTATATAATTATGCATGTAAGGTCAACCTTAGTTAGTTAACCTCGTAATTTCAATTGGTATCAAAGCCTAAATTCGAGTCCTGACCTTAGATTTCTAGATAATTCATTATCTGTCCTGCCATATTTTGATGGCAATAGTTATGCATATTGGAAGGTTGGAATGAGAGTTTTCCTAAAATCTATGGATGAGCGAATTTGGTTAAATGTGTGGTTAATGGTTGGACTACTCCTAGTTCTACGATTAATAATGAAGTTATCCCCACTCCCATTGCTAATTGGACTAGAGTAAACTTAGATGAATGTATCTGGAATAGTAAAGCCTTACATGCCTTATTTATGTGGTATCCCCGAAAGAGTTTAAGAGAGTGTCTTTGTATGAGGTAGCCAAAGACGTTTGGGATATTTTACAAACCACACATGAGGGAACTCAGTTGTTAAGAACTCAAAATTGCAAATGTTGACCACTAGGTTTGAAGTGATTATGATGAAAAATAATGAAACTTTTGATGAGTTTTATGTGAGTTTAAACAGCATAGTGAATTCTAATTTCAACTTAGGTAAGAGAATCTCGGAACCTAAAATTGTAAGAAAAATTCTTAGATCCTTACCCGAAAGGTTTAGGCCTAAAGTTACGGCTATAAAGGAGAGCAAGCACTTAGATTCAATTAAGATTGAAGAGTTGGTTAGATCTCTCCAAACTTATGAGCTGACATTAGCTAAACCCACAAACGATAAGTCAGTGGCCTTAAAAACTGTAAGGAATAGTCATAGAGAGTTCNGAAAGGAGAGCAAGCACTTAGATTCAATTAAGATTGAAGAGTTGGTTAGATCTCTCCAAACTTATGAGCTGACATTAGCTAAACCCACAAACGATAAGTCAGTGGCCTTAAAAACTGTAAGGAATAGTCATAGAGAGTTCTCAGATTCAGATTCTCCTAAAGAAGATGAGTTAGCATATTTTGCTAAAAAATTCCAAAAAAAAGTTTAGAAATAAACAAAAACCTTAAGAGAAGCATAGAAGTGGTCCAAGCAAGTCTAGAAAGAGTTCTAAATCTGTGAGATACCATAATTGTCAAGGTTTTGGCCACGTTAGGAATGAGTGCCCTAGCAATAGGTGAAATTTGGAAAAAGGCTATGAATGTTACTCTCACCATTGACGAGTCTAACTCGGACAATCAAAGTGAGAAATCCACTTGTGGGAAAAGTGGAATATATATTGCCTTTACTGCTAGAATGATGAATGAATCTGATAAGGGGAGTAAGAAGATCGAGAGCGTTAGTGATTATAATTCAAAAGAAGATTCTAATAGTGAGGACAATTATGATAGTGAGGGAGATATTTATGAGACTTATGATAGAATCTATGAGGAGAGCATTAAGATTATAACTAAAAATAAAGCCTTAAGTACGAAAGTTATGAAACTTGAGTCGAAAAATGAGAAACTCATAGCGTACATTCAGGAATCTACCTCAACCTTGAGTGAGTTGAAATTCATGAATGAATCTTTAGATATTTAGGTTATGAATCTCACTAGTGAGCTTGAGAAGACCTATATGAGAGCTAATGAGCTGATAATTGAAAATGAGACCTTAGAAATCCAGGTTAAAAATCTTAAGAGCGATCTAGAGTATTGCAAGTCTCAACTTCTTGCCTTTTCTAGTGGTTCTAAGAAGCTAGATAACATTCTGGGAATGGACAAGTCTCCTAGTAATAAGGGAGGTCTGGGATACAATAAAAATGATAATAATATTGCTTGTACGTCTAAGACCACATTTGTCATTGGTATTGACTAGCTTAAACATGTGCATAACCCTGAACCTAATAATAAGGAATATGTAGGACATAAGCCTACTAGACAGCGTATGACCAGCCAACCTGGGTATAGATATCAACGATCACATATCTTTTGTCCTAGGTTTATTCCTACTTGTTTTCGTTGCAGTGATTTGGGACATGTAAAGCCTAGATATCGTCATTTCTAGAACAAAAATAGAAACCGGAACTTAAATAGAAATAAGAATCAGGATTTGGTCAGATTGACTTCCTTACTAATCAGGTAATTAAATTGACCAAGATAATGACACAGATGACTGGGAATATTCCCGTCACTAGGCAAGTTTGGGTGAAGAAAAGTTATCTGAAAGATTTTGAAATAGATCACGGTGCTCTTAAAGGTAAAAGCATTTGCATACCTAACTGATTATGTATTTTTGGTACATGCTCGTGCTTTATCATCATGTGACATTGATTTATGCATGCATCATATTTGTTTATTTGTTTTCTAGGTAGAAACTCATGGATATTCTTTTATTTTTATTTTTTTTGTTTTTGACATGTTTTTTTTTTTGCTTAGTGCATTCGTGCTTTAAAATTTTAAAAAAAATGGAAATATGAAAAATAAAAATGCGGGAAATTGTTTTTACTAGCATAATATATAATATACTTGAATCCGTTTGTTGTAATCAAACATGGGTTTAATCGATGAATTGTAACATAATTTTCATTGTTGGCTTAGGTTATTATGGAGTACTTAGTATATGTGTTTTCATGTACTATCTGTACTGCACACACTATGATATTGTTAGTGAAATTATCGCGTGTGTGATATTTGGGATGACAGTCACATTTTAGTAAAGTGAGTTTGAACATGAATTGACCATATTTATTAGGCCTAAGCTCAAGTTTATCCCAAATAATAAATAGCTCAAAATCTTATATTCTTCTTCGAAGCCTATTTGACTTGAGCAATTAAGCCTGTGGGATTTCTCATAACCTAGTGCCTATGGTCAACTAACTTGGGTTAACGTCCTAAAGCTCGCTACATGGGTCATTTTAGTCGCTTAATAGAAAAGAACCCATACTTAAGATGTGAAAAATAATAATGAGCTTAAAATATTAAAAGATGCATATATAAAATATGCTTAAAGTCAAGGGGAGAAAAGAAAATATCCATACTAAATGAGCTTTTCTTTATAGGTCCTAATGTGCTTTACATTGTTTGACTTTCACAAGTAGAGGAATACACTTATTGATGGTGATGTTTAGCCTGCCCTTTCTTACAAAATTAAGCTTCGGAGTCTTACTTACAAAGGATTAATGAAAGACACTCATGGGTCACTTATATAATTTACTCCATGCTAACTTGAGCTGAGTATGTGGGAAGGTTTACTGTACATTGATTATACTTATGCATGCTAATGACTGCATTTTCGAGCGATTATATGTTATTGTTAAATTTTTTTTATCCCTTCGTCATTTGTGACAAAATGGGGGGAGAGAGAAGTAAAAAAGTTTTGCTGTTGAATTAGAAAAATGAAGGAAAGTGAAGTAAAATTTAATTTTTGTTTTTAATTTTGATTTAGGGGTAGATTAACTAATTTCATTGTATTCCATATTATAATGTTTGGCTGGTTGATTTTTTGATTTTTTGTGATGCTAATGTTTTTGTTGATATTTGGATTTAATATTAGTTTTATGTCTCAATTTAGCTAATTTTGGTATCATGTGTTTAATTTCTATATTTACTGTATCACGTGCTTTTACACTGGGTATTTAAGCTGTGAATTCTAGAAACAGGTTTAACAAGGAATGGAAGAGACATCAGTTTGATTAAACTTGAATAGTTCAGATTTTTTTTTTTTTTGGGTTTTCACTAACTTATTGTATAGTTTTGTCATAGAATGCCAAACATGGAGTTTGTTATGTTTTTAGTGTTGGCGATTCTATGGACAGAAGGACTAATTTATAAAGTATTGTTAAAATCAAGGACCTATTGTGCAATTTTTATAAATTGGGTTATGAGGTATAAGGTTCGAGCATGAAAAGAGGAGAAGCACGTCGTCGCATTTTTTCTAACTTCTCGTCCTGTTGGCGGTCGAGAGACAAAAGCAGAAACACCGTCGCCTACCTTTCGCTGCTTGCTTGTCGCCAGCTTATTCCTCAAGCGACAAGCCGATCCGGAAAACCCTAATTTACTATTTTGAAGTATTTTTTCTAGCTCATTCAACCAATTACCATCTCCTATAAATATCCAAACCTATGCGCGAAATTTGGTGTGGTTGTTCATTGTACCTTTTCTCTATAACACTTCCATATTATGCTTTGAAAATTCAAGAGCTTGTTAATGTATTGATACAACCACATATTGGGGGAAAACATTGAATCCAAAACACCTACTTTCTAAACACCCTTAGGAAGGTACTTTCTCGGTTGAACTTCAGAGGCTGCTGGAGGTTAAGAGAGGTTGTACTACAGACGTAGAAAAAGCACAAGAATAGGGAGATCTTGAAATTGCCTAAGATTGGGAGCCGGTGGGTTCAGCGGATCTTGGAGGTTACATAAATTAGATCGAGAAGTCTAGTGGAGTTGGCTAGGCAGCATCTTATTGTAAATCCATATTGTCTATAGTGGTCCCGAAGTTTTTACCCAGTTGAGCTTCTCTGTCATTAGTATTGGTGTTATTTATTGTTTTCTTATTACAAGCCACGGCAATTCAACTAAGGATAATTGGACCGTTTGTTTAACCATCTAGAAACAATTAAAAGTGTCTAGTTGCTTGTTAATTGTATAAATCCACAGATAAAGTCAAAGTTAATTAGTTAACCTCGTAATGTCATAATTATCCAAATTTTTTAAGTACAACATTAGACAAATGCAAAATTATAGAGGTACAGGCCAACCCATCAGCCTCAAGTTGTCGTTCAATAGTCATCATTTCAGGGTATTTTCCTTCAATGACTAGAGATTTTTTTGTTGAGCAAGTATACCCTTCATTTTCTATTCGTTTGATTTCGCAAGTGTACGAATCGTGACAAGTAATAAAGTGAATTTATCAAGTCCAAATATTTTTCACAGAGACTACTATCTACTATAAAGTTTTAAACTAACCTAACTTCAATTTAAATTAAACTAGTAACTAATGATCAAATCAAATTGTGTTTTCTAAACAAAGTTCTAATAAATAAAATAACAAAATTAAAATTGTAGATAAGATTATGTGGTTGGATAAGTAGGATTTTTTATTTCACTTAGGTTATTTATTATACATTTAATTCCAAATTATTCAACCATCTCTTCATACTAGCTAACGATCGAATTAAACTATTATATTTAGTGATCTCTCTCGAGTAACACTAATCTTATTCATATACCCGAACTTACTATATTTCTATGTAAATTCACACACATATGACCACATTAATATATAGGAATTCAACAAAGATCGCATTACTTATAATTATCTCTCGATCTCTTACAATGCCTATGTTAATTATTACACGAGCTAGAATTATACATCACCTCTCGGTCTCAGTATTATCCCCAAGTCAATCAATTGTTGCGTAGACAATTAAAGCATTAAACACACAATAATTAATTAACAAGTATAAAAGTAGCATGAAAATCTTGAAATTAAACATATAGTAAAAACCTTAANCACCTCTCGGTCTCAGTATTATCCCCAAGTCAATCAATTGTTGCGTAGACAATTAAAGCATTAAACACACAATAATTAATTAACAAGTATAAAAGTAGCATGAAAATCTTGAAATTAAACATATAGTAAAAACCTTAAGCTGTATCATCCATCCTAAAGATAAAAGTATTTTGCCACTCATAACGTTGGAATTAAACATGCAAAAGTGGAAAGACATCATCAAAAATTGACGGAACGTGAATTATATCCAAATTACGTATTGCCGGCCAATTTCCTTCACTTTCTGTGCGTCCAAATCAGCTGCTCAATGTGTATATATATATATATATTTCAATTGCCTGCCTCCAATTCTGCCGCCCACCAGAGCCGATCCTGTGATTGTCGGGGCCTGAGGTGAAGTTCATAAATTAGGCCCCCAAA
>CAIGRO010015921.1:0-10131 GCA_903798355.1 Fraxinus baroniana
ACACATTTTGCATCGCCTCAATCGGATATCGGAATACAAAGTTATGATAAAAACACTGAAAGAAGGTGCAGCTGCCTGTTTAAAACAAGAAATTCCGTTACATAATCCGTTAAAACAACAAATTCCGTTAGTTTTTCCGTTAAAAACAAGAAATTCCGTTACATAGCCACTTTTAATATATAGAAGATATTTCGGTATGTCACAGATTATACCCATGTGAACGTCGAAGAACGCGTCCGGTAAGACTACGTAAAATGAGAATATCAAGTGTCTGACCACAATGGCGACACTACAAGCATAACCTTAAAACTGCTTTGCTAGAATCATTTCACCATGGTGAAGCTCTAGATTCACCTCGTTTTGATGCTCCTCTCCCAATACAAGCCCCCTCCTTGTATACGACAAGAAATTTATCTAACGAAGTCAACTCAATTGCACCTAAAAACTTAGGATCAATTGAACCCTGATATATCGATTAAGGAATTGATGAGTCAAATTCTATTCATTATTACATATAGATTAGCCAAGAGATAACTTATGACCTTGTGAATGGAGACGAAAAGAATCCCAGATATTCCTATCAATACTTCGATTTTCCAGACCAGCTCTTTCCAGTTTCAACCGCTCAGACATCATTTCCCTTCGTTTGCGCCTATTGACTGCTTCTATTGCCCATCAGTTGCTCATGAACGCCACACCTCCTTATTGGCCACATGGCGGCTAAGTGCAGCTGTCATGTGTCCAAGCCGTTAGAAAGCATACAAAAAGTTGACATAAGAAATCAGTTGAAAATGATGTTTTAACTAATTAGAGAGCACGTGTCTCAGAAGGAATCATCTAGAATGCACAAATAACACATTGAAGCATGTCCATAAGAATGAAAAAGATTAAAAAACCTGTATGTTTGAGGTAACTATAAATACTCTACAAAATCACAAGGAAAAAAGAAGAGAGAATAGAATTCCTAGCCGAAGAAAAAACCCACAGAAGTGACCAATCAATGAGGTGGTGGAGATTTGTTGGCTTCAACTTTTTGGAATCAACAAAATTCAAGTCACCAAGAACACCTCGTATGTTACTGTGGATTCCTTCCAAAAATTAGTCACATAAGCGAAAGTAGACAATATATTATCTAAAAAGATTTATCTCCAATGCAATTCGACTATAACCATATCCGGCTAACATTACAATGGAAATCGAGAAGTCTATTCAATAGATAACCTTTCAATTTAATTGCCACTCAGATGACAATTCATGAAATGCATTGAAGATGGTCTAAGGTATTGTTTCTGGACCCAAATTCAGCCGACGACTGAAAATTGTTGTAAATAACATTAAAATAAGGCAAATAATATTTTTTAACAATATAATTGTGCTTCTTAACTACAATTGATATTCATTTAAATCTATTGAGCGTCATTTTTTAGTAACACCTCTGCTAACTGACCCTGACCAAGTCCTCCAAAAAAAAATAGTGTGAAATCATCTTAACCATGCCATTTCACCATTAAAAAACCGAGAACCACTCTGGTTAAAGCCTGAAAACTGGGAAGAAACCAGGTTACTCAACAAGCTCTAACATGACAAAGTAACAAGAGGACCCTACTGGTACAAATGGATGAGTAGGTTCATAATATTTCAAACACACCCAGAAAGATATAAAAGGAAATGTTTTTTTCCAAATACATTACATCTTAAGAAACCCAAAAAGAAAAGTATTCCAGAACCCTAACAATAATGAAAGGGACAAGTGTGAAGAAGGATAATTGCCATGAAATTAAGTGTGAAAAGAACAGCTGATTGGTAGAATGATTACTTTAACTACAAGAAGAAAAGCAACAAAGAGACATTTTACCAAGCACAAAACTTGACATGTGTGTTTAGTCTGCAAGGGAATGTAAAATATTTCTTTGAATTGTGACCTAAACTTCACCCTTGTCTAAGCAAACTAGTAGTTTCTCTCTTATTTTCCCCCCCTATCCTTTCACCTACCATGAGCCACACTATCTAATCCAAATGAGGTGGCTGCAGTCCCTGTTCTCTCCGCTGAAGAATCTCTGGATTCGTCTGCACTCGGCTCGAAAAAAAAGTATGTCCTCATTTCCTGTAATTCTTTACATTTCCTGATTGCATAATGCTTTCTACTTCGAAGTTCAGACTGATATACTTGCAATATTTCCACAACCTCAGAAAACATCATTAGCTTTTCATTTTTCTTCACGTTATATCCTCCTTGTGCATTACAAAGAACTGCAGTTTCTGAGTGCGTGTAATCACAGGAAAACATGCGTGCTCTACAAACATGCAAGAGAATTCAATATCTTCAATCTTTTTAGTGCCTAAACTACGCATTCATAATTGTATATATCCTCTGTTATCTCATATATACTCGTTATTAAACTTGTAGCATGATAATATAAACCTGCATTCTGTACCTCTATGTATCTATTGATGTTCTGATTTGCATTTATGAACACCCATATTTTGTTTTCGTTCATATATGGCATTTCTAGACTTTCTCAAGAGATCATTTACAAAGTAAACTCACTGCATTTCCTATATTGGTTTCTCAGGTAGAGGGATATACATCCTGTACGAGGATATCAAAAACTGTCCCTATGAAGATGTGCATGTTCTTTGGTCCATCCACCAGCTTTGCCACCACCAAAATGATGTTCTCACAAATTATGCGAAGCAGGGAGATTACATACATACATAAGATGGAAAATTTTTACTCATTTAGGTTTTTGCTTTTCTTCTTTTCACTATAGTTTCCATTCTCTTTTGAGTGTGCTCAATAAATTATTAAAATTATTCACTTATTCTGGATATACTGGCCCTTTGAGTTATCCAAGAAATATAAAATGGATGACGTTATCTAGAAGCAAAAAGAAAAATGAAAGAGCATCATGCGTATAAGAAGCTTTGCATCAAAGCATAATTTAGTAACACTTTCTGGGAGAAAAAAGTAGTTGACTGTGAAGTGTAATTCTTTTTCAAATTTTGGTCCATTTGTAGCAGTTGACATGGTAGCTTGATGAATTTTGCTGAAGTGCCCGAAAAATTTGACATAGGGGCTGACCGACCCTCACATTTGCGCGTGGGTCCCGCCTGAATTAAAAAAAAGCCGACCCTCCTATGTGTGTTTGTTCAGTCATCCCTTATGTCATCCTATATGTTCGTGTAGCATGGTTCGTAGCTTGATAGGTTCTTCACACCGTTAAAAAGTTGACTAAGGTTCCTAATGAAAGCTAAAGACTGGATTTGGCTTGGTTTTTCTCTGTTCATCCAAATAATTTCTGATTGTTTAGGAAATAACGAAGTCTTTACAAAAATTATTGAACAGAGAACAAAAATTGCATAGAATTCCGGTAACATCTCATGAAATAATTTCCAGTTCTATATTTTATATAGAAACTATTTTAAAGATAAAAGGGAAAAGTGAAATACAGAAAACAAATCAGAAGCTACTTGCAGCAACAATGAAGTGAGCACTAAGACTTGAAAAAGGCAGATGAAAAATATAATCGTGAGCTCATCAGCATAAATATATATTAATATTAAGCGACAAAACTTGTCAAAAGATTGTGAAGGGAGACGAGAAATAATGCAAAAATGATAAGGCACCCTATAAGCAGGAATGATGATACCTCATGAAAGTACATTAAAATGCAAGATCATTGACTATTACCATACAGGGATAGAAACACCATCATCATTTATATCTATCTCTGGAGCCTCACAAGATAACATTTTAAGCCATATGAATATCAATTGATCAGGAACTGAATCTTAAGCTCAGTTATCTTCTGGGGTCTCCACAAGTTTAGATTATAAAAAGAGTACAATCCCAGAAGCTTTCATTTGTTTTAATCATTCTTACAATGTTTCAACCTCGAAATTTTAAATCTATGTTATAATATTAGAACTATAGAGAAGCTACTAAGTTGGAAGCTTTTGATATCGACAAAAACATGGTATTCAATAAGAAGATACTCAAGAATGCATAACAGAAAAATAAGCAAGTTGATTCAGACTTTTCCTTGACGGTTTCCTTAATTCTATATGAAAGACGTGACTTACATCTTTACAATGCAGAAGAAAAGTAACGTTCAGTAACACCTGGCAGCCATTCTTTAAAGTACGCTTGGGCGTCTAACTCTGCATGAGACAAGGCACCTAGAGGAGTAATAGTTATCTGAAAGAACAAGTTAGCGATAATTAACCATGGACCTTCCTCTTCAATCACTGGCTATGAAAAATAGAACACACTAAACGTACATATCCTCTTTGAAGGGAACTGTAGTCTGTATCTCCGTCTTCCACGTATGATCCCCTCACCTAATGCATGACATGGCAATTTTCCAATTAAAAACTCAGAAAGTGGAAGATAATGCATGCACAGCAAGTAGACTCGTGTGGAAACCACAATTTGATGCATAAGTTCTAAAGGAAAAAATGCGAACTTTAAAAATGTGCAAGAAGCTAAAAGAGAAAGAATCATACTTGTCTCTTAAACATAAGATGGTCATGAGGTGCACTCAAAGCATCAGACTCAAAATTTGATGATGAATTCATCTCCATAGTCATTGTTGATAACATCTTTCCTCCTTGAGCATCAGAAGTAACTTGCCTCCATCCCATTTTCACAATACTCTTACCCTGCTTAGTTTGCCGATAACCCTATTGGAATTAACAAAACAGAACTTAGCATCTTCTGTACGATGATCACAATTAAAAATGAGCAAATTAACAAGAAGCATGTCATAAACTCAATAAGTTCATTGTTAAGTCAAGGCAGAGGAAGTGAGGAGAAAACGAAGTACAGTAACTTAAAGATCCAAAGTTTTAAGAGACGAGCTAAAAAGAACAATATACAAATAGAAACACCAATTTTTCACTGTTTGTATCAATAGTGAGAGGGAATGCAGGTGCTAGAATTGAATGTGGCCAAATCTGCAACATCTTATCTTGATGAATTTTGAGTCAATTGTTGTGCCAAAGAAAATCCACAAATTACCTTATGACAGACAACATTTGTTGGCACATCTATATTCAGAAAACAGTTTTTAGGATAAGTTTTTTTCTTGATTTCAACCAATATTGCGCTGATTATTGGTAAGCATGCATCTGCAGCCTGCCTGAAGTCATTGACATTACTCCTCCCTCCAGCCCTGGCAGTTAGCAATCCAAGTCAGTCATACATTTTAAGTTGTCTAATAATCCCATCCTTGCAAGATGCATCAGATGAAAAGTCTAACAGTTGTTTGTAGATCAAACTTCCTTTACTTATCTGAATCGTCAATCAATTCATGGGTGCTGATGCCTCTGTAATATGAACCTGACTATTTCTGCTCTGAGGTGAAATTCCAAAGGCTGAGATTAAGCCCCTGTTTGATACACATTCTCTAAAAATACATTATTTCTAAACTCATTTTCAACCACACATTCTTCAATAAAATAATATTTTCAATCACATCAATAATTTTTCCTTACTATTTAACCACATATTTCTCATCATATCACTATTTAAAATACATTTTTTCCTCAATAATATCCATCAAACACACCCTAAGTGGAGAAATTCTAGGATTCAACAGCCTGGACTATCTGCTAGAGATGCTTCTCATTTGAGCTAAAACTAAGTTCCAAAATGAATTTACATTCTTAATTTATTCCTGATAATTCTTTCTAAATAAAGTATCAAATTAATGCAAGAATCCATAATTAAAGTGTTTTACATTTACTAGACCAGCTATATTTATTATATTAAGGGCGTGTTCGGTATAGCTCAAAATCCAATTAAAATTGAAAATATAGCCGTTATTAGGTCCCACTCGTCTAATAAAAGTCAACAATAACGGCTAGTTTTTCAATTTTAATCTCTACTAAATACCCTCTAAATGTTTGGGCCATTAAAAGGAATGTTTGTAACATGCACATAACATAAATGAAGATGTTAACATGAAAGTGCTACCATTCTAGAACAGATACAATTAGAAATTAAAAATGAGGATATAAGCCAATAAGTGGACGTCGTACCAGTTATGGATAAATTAAGAGAATAGCTTATTAGACTGTAGGACATGTCTTGCATACATCTAAAAAAAAAAACTCCCACCTACACTGGCAATGCGATTCTCATAAAACAGGTTGCAATAGGGAGAAGTAGGTCAAATAACCTTGTCTGAGGTGGGTGCAAAAGGATCGAAGTTTGCATCTAGATCAAAAGGAATAGTGAAAAAGGACTCAATTTAGTTTATCCAAAAAAAAAGGATTCAATTTAGTTACCTAAGTCCACTGAAAATAAGGTTTTGCCTATTGGCGCATCGTCAAAGGTGTTGCATAGCTACTATCAAGGGTGTTGTATAGACACCGTGATTTGATTAAACAACTTATCATTTTCTGAAAAATTTGTTAATATTGATTCGTTGAAAATCAAAATGACTTGATTCATTCAATAACTTAAGTATAATTCAGTTATCGATATTTATTCCGCATGATAGAATTAGGCTTGATAAAAAAATTCTAATGTTATCGATATTTATTCCGCATGATAGAATTAGGCTTGATAAAAAAATTCTAATCAATTGAGGATGCTTTAAGAGTCATATGCATTGTTAGAAAACAGCTGGAGGTGGTCAATCTAAAGTTATAGAAAGAAGAACGAGACAGAAGTATTTGCTTTTGATTTATGGAGAGGAATATAACCTTGTATAAAGTATTATGAAATTCTCTTTCTGTCCTTTTACCTTGCCTAAGAAACTCCCCACAACTCTATTTAGATAGGATTTCTAAGACGCTCCATCTAGATGCGTAAATGAAAACGCATGAATGTATATCCAAGAATATGAAAGAAATGAATATGTAAGTACGACGGTACGTGAACTGGTACCTGAACCTAATGGAAACGTGAATGTAAATTGATGTGAATTACTCTCTAACATATATACCAGTCATATGATATAGACACAGATGGTACACCATTGAAAAAAGCTTCCCGAGCGCCAGCTACCGTCCCTGAATATACCCTGCATTTGCAACAAGATGTCCAGTCAAAAGATGCACAAGCATAGATAAGTGACTGTGATCAATAAATGAATACTATTCTGTTTGCAAATAAGTTTGTGGTATTATTATATATATCACACATATGAGGCCAAATCTGGTTTATGTTACTAACACGTGATAACCACAGTTACTGCCCATATTGATGCCACTAATCACCTGCAAATCAGAGATAAAAAGCACGTAAGCAATTCTTTCATACTAAAAAGCACATGAAAAGATCTGTAATGAGGTTGAAAGATTTAAGTGAAAAAGGATAGTAGCCAATAAATTGTTGCTCTTTAAACTGTACAAAGGAATTGCTATGCAACGTCCACTACTGTTCAGGCACCATACAAGGAGGATGATGTGGAGTATATACTATATAGTATAAACCTCTCCATCATGAATGATTACCAGATCAGGTACTGAAGGAAAGAGAGCTTTTGAAATTCCCAAAGATGTACAGTCAGCAGGAGTTCCTGAAAAAAAAAAAGGGAAAATAAGTAAAGCAGAAAACAAAAGCAAACAGCACGGTAGGAAATAGATAGCAGATTCGAAAAGAATATGTCAAAGGACATTTGTATCTAGCATTAGCATTATCTAATTAACATTATTTATGTTGGAAACAGTATAATCCCTCCACCTCAAGCGATATGGATAAGCTTGATAAAAATGTGACAGGAAAGAATATTCTTATACATAATGATGAGTGAAGTATAGAAACACCGAGTACGATAAGTAAAATTTGCTGTCTTAACAAGTCAATGATGCCATTATTAGTTGCTATAGAGCCTTAAAGATGGAAAGCAACATACGGAACTATCATGCACTATAATGGCAACCAAGTAAAGCGAATAATGCTTTACATCTAAAAGAAACAAAAGGAATAGAAGACCTATGAAAAGGTCAGGCAAAAAGAAATACTTTCACATCTTTTCTAAGCACTGCTCTACTAAAAGAACAGAATATTTGGAGTTTCTCTACATCAAGATGGCTTTGATAAAATCATACAACGTATTGTCTACATTTCTTCAAGATTTCCTATCATCAGTAATTTACAAGAGATGTAAGTGATAGAAGCTGACCAGAAACTGCGAAAGCAGTAGCTCCACTGATTTCCACAGGCTTAACTGAAACAGCACTTCGCCAAGTAATGCTATGACTAACAGCCGACTTTTCGCTGTATTCATAAAACAGCAGAAGTGTAAGAAATAACACGAGGCATCATTCAAAGGCATTCTCCAAAATAAATATGGATGTAAAAATTTGAGATTATTTTCTAAAAATCAAACTATCATCCAAAGAACTAAGCACGATTCTTTTGCACATATGACTATAGTATATCAAAAATATAACGTTTAGGCCGTAGAAACATGGATTGACACAAGCAAACTCTAAAGGCTACCAATTAAGCAACTAAGCCACGTAATTAACATTTAAACAGAAATTTGGATATAAAATACATATACATACGAGTCAGGGGCACAGACGAGGACATTAAAGCGGTTGAAGGAGACGAGGACGTGGACGAGAGCACGTAACCCCGGGGCATCGATTCCGTCGTCGTTAGTCACCATCACCGTCGGCTGATCGGCGAGGGACATTATGTCATTTTTCTCCATTTCCTTTAAAAAAAAAAAAAAAAAAAAGAATATTTCTGCTGCAAAGCAATTCAAGAAGGGTTTTGTCTAGAAGGAAGATGGTAAAGATTATACTCCATCCATACCAGTTATACAGGTGTTTCCTTTTTCTCAGGTCCGAAATATATAAGTCGATTTTTTAATGTGGAATATTTTATCGCGTTCCTTTGCCAATATGTCCTTATTAAATTTTCCTCATTTAATATACTATAACTTCTTGAAATCATCCAAATATACATATTTTTCACTTCTTGAAAATATGGAACAATTCTTATTTCTTCTTTTTCTTCAAATTCTTTATTAATTCCAACAATAATTTAATTTTACATACTGAAAATTAAATGGTAGTAAACTAGGAAAAATCATGGTAAAAATTAATTTTTCAATGACATTAAAGAAATTTTTTTAATACGTATGAAAAATGAAACAAGTCTATATAATTGGAACGGAAGGAGTAAGTAAATAAATGCGACAGGAAGAAAAAGTTGTCGTGGTGTAGTTGGTTATCACGTCAATCTAAAACATGATTGATTGTAACGGTGAAAAATGAATGGAAAAAAAAAATTTACAAAGACATTTTTTTCTAAAAATTGTTTTATTGGGAATTGTAATTAAATGTGTTTGATTGGTATAATTTTTCACCCGAAAAGTTTTTAAATGTTGTGTTCGTTTGACTTTGTTTTACATGAAAATTGTCCATTAAAGTGATAATTTTTTCCACAATTGGTTATAACATTTGTTTCCATTGCCAAAAAGTTAAAAAAAAATCCAAAAAATCATTTTTTCATCAAAATTTAATGTTCTTTTGGCTTTTTTACATGAAAATTGTCCATTAAAGTGATTTTTTTTTTTTTACAACTAGTTATGAAATTTGTTTTCATTGCAAAAAAAAAAAAAAAAAAAATTGGAAAATCGTTTCTCACCATTTTGATGGGAAAAGTTTTTCAACAATTCCAAGGAAATGGTGCACATGAGATCAAAACTAAGAAAACATTTTGCCAAGAAAATAAAGCATATCAAACACCTATAAAGTTGGAAAATGTTCCATTTTCCATGGAATTCCACCATTATCAAAGAGGGCCTATGATTTGTGAATATGCAATAATAATATGTTATGTTAGTTCCGGATTAGCTCTCCCNAACCAAGAAAATGGAATTTATTTTCCTAATTCTAGGAAAAATTTGTCCAATCAAACAGGGCCTAAAGGTCTCCCATTCGAGTCCGGGCGACACTGTTTTCTCTTGCTTATTTTTTAAAATAAAATTTCCCGCAATTATTACTCGTTTCTCTCCCTCAGATTATTTATTAAATCTTAATTTATTTATGTTGGCTTGTAAATCTTTCATGTATTTCTTTTCTTATCAACTATAATTTTCAGTGACGTTTTAGTGAAATATTTAAGAACGAGTATTCTAACGCACGTGCAATGCATGTGCTACC
>CAIGRO010015930.1:0-11366 GCA_903798355.1 Fraxinus baroniana
CTTCACGCACAAAATGATACATCACATCAATGTGCGGAGTCCTTTCGTGAAACATCTGATCCTTAATCAATAAAATAGCACTCTGACTATCAATGTGCTTAGTCCTTTCGTAAAACATCTAATCCTTTATAGCATTAGTACCATGCATGCTTGTGACAACAATCCTAAGATTTTGAAAATTGCCAATCTCATATGAGAATCTCCAACGAATGATGGTAGAAACCTAAAAACAATGCTCATAATATTCTGTACATTTTAACTGCAATGACCCTAGTGACATTCAGACAATCTTAAGAGCACAATATAAAGTTGGAGATTTGCCTTCAGACACATCTATGTTTGAATACAATGAGCAAGATGGCTTTCTACCTGAGAATCAAATCCTTACCCGTGAAATAGTGACGTACTTCGGCGTATTGATTTCTTTGAATCAAACCAGAATACTCATAATGCTATTGTACTTTAAAGTGAACATTTCTATCAATCAAACTGCATATATGCAATGACATCCTTTACAACAACGATTCGTATGCCCTTTATAGTTGGCCTCGATGAGATAGTACATCTTGACATCCCAACGTAGGTTATCAAATGAACTACTGTAGGCACGACAAGCTCCCATAAGAAAATGGTCGGTCAAAAGTCGTGCTACAACACAATTAATCTTTAGTCTTTGTGAAATACCCCTCCGAGATTATCAAGGAAACATAATGATAATGATTATCAATGACTTATATGCATTTGGGAAAGTCAAACTTAAAGATGACATAGTTATTGCAATTAATTCTCTCATCTTTATCAAACTTTTTTGCCTTGATGAGGATGAAACCTGAATGTAGAAGTTTGATGAAAAGAGATAAAATCAAGACATGATCTCATTAGAATTCAAAGAATGTTAGACTTGCCTCAAGCAGGAGAAAGATTTGTTGAACTAGTTCAAGGATAAAAAAAATGGAGGATCTTGAAGCGAAGGACTTCAAGTTAGCAATTGAAAATGAGAAGAGGAATGCTCAAAGTCATAGTTTCATATCTTCAGAAGGGGACATCTTGAACAAGAACAATCTGAATGAGAAGAGGAATGCTCACACTTATAGGTTCATATCTTCGGGACGGAACATCTTGAACAAGGATAAGACAGTTCAGTTCATATCTAGTGTGGGCATTGAGAGGACCTTTCCCTAGAATGGACCCGTTAATATGTCCAATGTCCGTGTTGCAATATGATGAGAAGTTATTCCTCCCAAAACAAAAGGATCAAAACCTTCCATGCCCCATGCCGGATTTACCAATTAGAAACCTGGTGGGGTAATTGATCAAAGGAAGTCAAGATCATAGGATAACCTTAGGATTCCTAGTATTTCCAATATTCTATGACGAAGTTTTATTATTAATTTTTAGTACTATATTTATTTTTAGTACTATTTGGCCCCGTTTTACCCCCTTTAAATTTCATTAAAATTGATTATTTTTCAACCACATGGAGGTTCCATGTGTCCATTCCAACTGACATTGCAGGTGACGTGTGGAACTGGCAGTCAATAATAATCAATGGAAACTTTTACACTAGGGGACTAAAAGGCCATAATACCCCTACAAACATTAGGTGTCAAAATGGGGACTATGCATTGAGGGGTAATTTTGTAATTTGACGAGAAAGTGGAGGGTGGTAATGTACTTATATCGTCCAACGGTCCCTTGGATATTGATATCCTCTACCAAGTGATTAGATAGGGTGTAGACATTGGCCCCTGTTGTTAAAAAGGCTGGGCTGAAAATTTGTTAAAAATTAAATTAAAGTGAGATAAAGGGAGCCAAACGGGGGCTTGGATGACAGGACTTTTAGTTCTATTGGGAATAAGTTATATATTCTTTCTTTTTTATGGCATTGTTATCTTTTTCTTAGCCTATGGAGATTAGGAGATTACCTCTCTTCTTTGCCGATTAAGACTTAAGAGGATGGCTATGCTTACTTTATTATTGCCAAACTCAATGCATTAAAGCTGTTACGATTGAATTCTTGAGGTTTAAGCTTTTCTCTTGTTTTTAGAGGATTCAATTTCATTTTCGTTTTTCTGCTTTCTTCGAAGTTAGGTTTACGCCCTCCTCCCATGTATTCTTGGAAGTGCCATATATATTGTGGTTGGGACATCCTTAACTCTCATTATCTTTTTTTAGTGGAGCCTAAAAACACACGGAGGATGAGTTGATGATTTGCCTTTAAAAAAAAAATGTTTTGCTATTTAGGAGATTCAATTTTCCGTTTTGCGCCACTAGGGAGCTAAAGACCTCAAAGTATTAAACGTGGATGGAAATTTTCCAAATATTGCAACTCCACCTGTAATTACTACAGCTTCAACCTTGGCAAGTTTTTGGAGTTGTGACATTCATTTCTATTTCGTACAAGTCTAGTAACAAGTATTTCCTCTTTTCCTTCAAGTATCATGCAGTTTTTGCTTCTTGAGCTGTAACATCATTTTCTCAGGAATTTTAACCTTTGATTTCAATTGTTTCAAGGTGCTTGAGATTGTTTTGAGGAAGATACTTCTTTGAAAAAGGGAGTAGTAATGACATGCTTTACAAGACCAACTTGTTACAGTTTTCGATGTTCAATTCATCTACTTTTTTTCATTGGACAGCGTTATATAGAGATGTCAATGGCCGAGCCGAGCCGGCTAGGCCCTTAAAGCCACGAGCTCGGCTCGGCTCGTGGAGAAACGAGTCACAAGCTCACGAGCCGAGCCGGCTCGTGGCTCGTTTGCTCGTGGGCGAGCTTGGCTCAGCCCACGAGCTCGTGAGTCACGAGCCACGAGCCGAGCCGGCTCGGCTCGGCTCTTGAGCTCGTCAAATATATTTTATTTTTTTTTGCTTTTCTTAGTTTAATTTTTCACGAGCCCACGAGCCGAGCCGAACTCGGATCGTCTACGAACGGGTCCGCTCGCGAGCACGAGCACGAGCACTTTTGATGAGACCGAGCACCCGTGGATCGCTACAGTACGAGCCGAGCGGGCGAGCCGACGAGCTACTCGGCTCGATTGCCACCTCTAGCGTTATACTCTTCACATTCATTTTTCAATGGTGGGTATGGTGGGAGAAATTAGTGAGACCTAAAACAACCACCTTTGCAACATTTAGAAGCAACCACTCATTTATTGAAAAGTAACGTGATAGCACTACAGACCACCATGTTTACCTACACGCGTATAATTGCGTGCGTTACTTGTTCCATAGTTGTTCTGTTTCTCAGACCACCTTACCTAGAAATGTGTTGAAAATAAAGTGTTTGTAGAATGTTACAAAACAAGTCAATACCAGAATTGATCGGATACCGCTTGTTAGGATTAATACCACTTGTTGTGACACCAATCACCGGATTGAGATGTTGAAATTATATGGCAAAGAATAATGAAGTATGTGATCAAGAACAAAAGAATAAAAGAAGACAAGAATCTGACAGATGAATTAGGAGATTTTATTGCACCACAAGAAATGATGGAGAAGAGGGAAAAATATTACAATGATCCTATAATTTAATAATCATAAATCTCATAATATAAAATTGTATAGAAGAGCCTAGTATTTATAGGAAACATGTAGGGGACGTCAAGACCTCTTGGTAGAGTTGTTGATGAAGTAAAATGCCCAAAATACGAATCCAAAACGAAGTAGGAATCAAATCGCGAAAAAAACTGAACAGGGGCTGTAGCGCTTGAGCGCTACACCCCGGGCGCTTTTGAGCGCTACACCCCGGGCGCTTGGGCGCTGGGAGTAGCGCTTGAGCGCTATACCTCTAGCGCTTGAGCGCTGCGTTTCGGGCCAAAAATTTTCAAAGTTGTTCCAAAGCAAATTTTCTCAATTCCGAACTNGACCTTGAGCGCAACGTCTCCGGCCAAAAAATTTTAAAGTTGTTCCAAAGCAAATTTTCTCAATTTCGAACTCTTCTTCAAGTCCAATATCAATTTCCAACTCCCAATGGACTTTCAAAATAGAACTTCAACTTGATATAGGATTTCAATAGCATTTCAAACTTGAATTCTTCATGATGTGCACTTCAATTAGAATTCTTCAATACTTCAAATACTTCAACAAAAGAATTCGGGTCACACCCAAATTCTAACATAGAATGTGAAGGTATATAATCCTATGGTTGATGGCAAGACTTCTAAATGGTTTCTGTGCCCAAGGTTTTCGGGGAGCTAACAGGATATTCTTGATGCTGGACATTCATCGGGAATTGTATCTTTCTTAATATGTTTTCTTTTGAGGCTTGGGCAGATGGTGGAAGGTTTTGATTTTGAACGAGTATCATTTGATAATTTTGATCCAAACCCTCATGAGAATATTTCCAGCTGAAATAATGGAGTTTCTAATGTTAAGATAATAGTAAGGGTAACGCTGAATTTTTTGATGCGATCCTATTCCTATCCACTCTCCCCTATAGGATCAATGTTAATAATTTCAAGCATGAATAAGACTATTCATCTGATGGACCATATCCATTTTTAACTAGAATATGTTTCTATATCCAACAAAGGATTTTTCTAAAATATGGTTGTCTTCATCAACCTCTAAAGGTTCTATCAGCTCATTTGTCCTTGCTCCCCTACCCTTTTGTAGGGAATAGATAAAGAGCTGGACATCCAAGTATGAGCTTCTGAGAATCCTTGTATACCTGATAGCAATTAATAACTTTGGTCAATTATTCATGGCATAATGTCTATTATTTGGTTCTTACATTACTTTTTTTACCTATAAAAGTCCCTCTTTCTATCATTAATTTAGAATCCTAGGTGTTCTTTCACTCTGGTGTGTAACTGAACCTACTATACCAGCTTGCCAGATATCTTGCGACGGTATCACGGCCATGTTGAAGCTGAACCAAGTGCCTCTGCAGGGATTTGTGAGACTCAGGTCATATTCACTTCTAAACTCGTTTCAACTCAAAATGATTTTTCCATTCGAGCTTTGTTGTGGTCTAATTCCTAAGCATCTTTAAATACACACAGGCTAGATTAGAGCCTTAAATTTGTATTTTTGTTTTTGGAAGGTTTTCCTTTTAAACCATGACCATTTAAACTAAAGAATCTGCGTTGAATTGTTTCGAAAAAATACTTGTGCTAAAAGATCATATCTGGTGGTCACAGACTGATGAATCAGATCTATTTTACAACCTTCTTGCCTAATGAAACACGGATCATCAATTCATATGAACCAGCAGCTCTATTATGACAGAAAAGGGATGATTGGCTGCATTTTTAATCATCTGGTGGTCACAGACTGATGATCAATCTTTATATAAATTTCACCCTTCTCCAACAGCATAACAAAACACTAATTACAGGTTTTTATACGGTTCAACATCCTAACATCCCGAATGAGACCAAGGGAATTTGGTGAGGACAAATGATCCTAGTGTCATCAATATATTATATTATTGAATCATTGAGATCTTACGCATTGCATGGTGATTTACAGAATATGGACTAGAAGGCACTTTATGTATTCGATTAATATATTTAGATGATATGTCACCATTTCGCAAATGTTTTTTACTGCAGTTGTGAGTGCTCATAAATTTGTATAATCTGATATGTTCTTTTCTATTGTTTCCATGGCAGGAACGTTATTCTAACTATGCAAGTTGCTTGTCATGTAGAGAGCTTCTGCAAATAGTGGAAAGGCAAGTACTCCATCCTCTAGTTTAGCTTCCCTATAAGAACACTATGCCCAAAATTGTTTCATTTTTACACAGGGACCTCTGAGAGCCAGATGTTGATAACCTCAGCATAACTGATCTTGTTCATTTGGAGGAACAACTCCAGGCTGCAATAATGAGTGTAAGATCTACAAAGGCCAATCTTTTCGCACTATTCTTATACTTACTACTAGAGTACATTAACTTTATGAGGGACAACTCCAGGCTGCACTGGTAAGAACAAGATCTACAGAGGTCAATTTTTTCTACTTTCTCAGCACAAGAGGTCAATCTTTTTCTACTATTCTCAATACACCTTCAGAGAACACCAACATAAAGTATCAACTATTCTCTCTTTTCATCCTTTTATATTTTTGCTGAAGATATTCTCTGAAGATATTTATTTATTTATATTGGTCGGCTGGACATGGCAAGAAAGAAAAATATAAATCTGCAAGGACAGAAGCAGAATTGAAAGTGTGACTTCTGGAATGATAAAGGAGAAATAAGGTTGACGTTAACAAAATATTTAGCATGTGAAACATAAGAACAAAATATTATTTTTTCTGTAAATACAGAGAAGTTATCTCTACAAATTTTCTGAAACTTAAATAAGGAAAAAATGAAATAAAAAAAGAACAAGTAAAAAAGGGACCAGTTGTTAATGAAAGATAAAACAAGGTTCTGTGGAGTTATGGGAGAAACCAAAGGTTACCGTCTACGACCAGTAGCTTAGATATTCAATACAAAAAAACTGGCAGCCTCTTACCTATTATATGTGCATTGCTCTACCATTTGCAGTTTGTCAAAGCTTTTTACTTGCATATCTCATGTTGTTACAATAAAGCTAATTGAAGGAGTACAACTCTTGTACTGCACTTGCTATACCAAATTCTTGTACTGCACTTACTATACCATACTTTATATTGGGGGAAGGCCCTGCACCCTTAACTAACGATTTTAGACCTACCACTGAAATCTATATTGCCTTTTAAGGCTTCCAGAAATAAGCTTGAGAAAATATTCTTTTTCCCTATTTTTTGTTCAGGTTTGTTTTCTTTTCTTTTGGTTTATATTTATATTCATATTGCATATTGTCTTTTTTCTTTATTCTGTTTAAATTTTTGAAATCTTCCTTCCAACTACATATAGTGGCTTTTTTACATTTTATATTTGTAGCTTGTGTTGCAATAATGTACATTCATTGAGTTTCTATATATGCAGACGCGTCTAATGCTGCAATCTATAACCAATCTTCATGAAAAGGTTTGCAACTTTCCCTTTCTTGTGGCACTTGGTTTGCAATATTTCCCTTAGTTATGGAACTAATGTTACTTTCCTCCAGGCTTTCTGAATTTATTAATTTCTGGAAAAAAAAAATTCTATCCCAAAATTCAGTAGGATATGTCAAAGCTTTCTGGATTAGATATAAACCTAGCAAGGGTCAATATGTTCGTCTCAAAAATTGTTATGCGTTTTCATAATCTAAAAGTAATTATTACAATGTCCAGAACTCCTGTGTCCAAACTTCTTTTTTTTCTCCACTCACACTAGTTATTCAAATATTTGAAAATATCTTCAACATAAATTTTATGTCCATCTTCTGTATGCATTTGGCTACCCCGTGGACAAGGAAGTAACGTTCTGCACCGTTTGCTGTTCTCAATAAGCATTTTGAATATTTAACCATAGATCTCTTGGGTAACTTTCACTATCCTGCTCATGTTATCTGTGCACCACCCCTCCTAGCTGAATACCTTGACTTCATTTGTACATTTATCCGAATCCATAGCCACTGTTGGCTAAGCTAATTACCATATTTGGACAATTGAACATTCTGGCCAGGCTTGTCGTTATAGGAGAACAAGGAAAACATGGTGCATTGTTGAGAAAAGTAGGAGTAGGTTTGGCAGATGATAATAAGAATCTCTGCTTTATGAAAATAGAGTCCTGTGAGGAGTACATCTTGTAGAAACTTCAGTCTTTATAGTATGACTAGAAGTCGAGATTAGTGGCAGCAAATAAATGTTCAAACAGGGGCCTAGTTGATGCTAATGACTAGTTTTGGTACCATGGGTCCCCTAATGATAACCTACAATAAGAAGTCCAAGGCCCTAGTGCCTTTTTCTGCTTGGCTACCATGTTGAACACATGGAGGGAAAAAAAGAAAAGAAAAGAAAGAAGCTAGGGCAAAGATTAAAGCCGGAAGGGCTTGTTTTGGTAGCCAATACAACTAGGCATACAATGTTGAAGATTTTAGCTTCTTTTTATTCCTTAAATACTACCAGTACTATCTAGTCCTCCATGCCAAACCTGCTAAAAATGTATACTTTAGTCTATGTACGCTAGTAAGCAGGTTATTGCTGCAGGACCTTTACTTCACCAACAATATTCTCTCTGTATGATTGCAGCTCTTGGAGGAATATGATGTGTGTCTCACCTTTCCATATTACAGTATAAAACATTATAATATTTGATTCAGGGAAATCTCACCGTCATCCATGTAGTGCGGAAGATTTATTTTGTCCAAGTGATCCCATCTATCGAGCATATTTGCTGATATAAGGTGCCAGCTAAATCAGTCTTAGAATCAAACTGTAAGTGAATCCTTACAACATTTGAGACCATAACTAGGAGCTGGGGGATTGTCTATCAGTCAGATATCATCGCACTCCTTACTACCATGAAACTATTTGAGGTTCCATTCTTATCGCAGTCTCCTCAGGGCATAAACTAGTTGATTTATAACATTGAAACCCAAAGACTCTATACTAATCATATTTAGTGCTGCTGTGTTCATGAACTTAAACCTCATCAAACCTTTGAGATTTCAGTTGACTATCATCGTTATGTCTCCAAGCTTAGCGGTTTGGAAAAGGAAAGATAATCGTGCCTGAGTTGATGTTCAAAGAGTTGTGTATCATTCTTAATTTCTTGGGCAATTACTCCTGTAGCAAGAAAAGAACATGTTAGCTTTCATCGAACTGATCTAAAGTAGAGAACATGCTTTAAAAAATAATCACTCACGCGACTTCAGAAGGAGAATGAAACAAGATCGAATTTGAAGCAACATCTATATTGAAAAGGAACTGGCAGAAAGCCTGGAACCTACTCGTCTGATGTTGAGGGGAAAACAATACTTATTAATTATCATAAAGAGGTAATAGATTGGAAGGATGCAGAAGTAATACATGTTGAATACTTGCATTAGAGGTAATAGATTGGAAGGATGCAGAAGTAATACATGTTGAATACTTGCATTAATTTTTTTTTTTTTTGGCAGGAAAAGGAGCTCATAGAAGATAATAGGCTTCTGGAGGAAAAGGTGAACCGAGTCAGAACAAAATCCCACCTTACAGAAAATTGAAGTATTTAAGTTTTCGGTTGATTAGTAAAATAAATGTTAAAAAATTGTTGATTACTGGTCATCGTACTATTGCAGATTGATGAAAACAGAATAGACGTGGGAGCAAATGAGAAAACGGATTTTAATAACTCTGCTCGCTGCCAAATGATACCTGGACATCAACAACATGGATTACTTGATTTGCTCCAAAGTAATTAAATCATGAAATCGACTTACAGCAGGACGACTGTAAAGGCTCAGCTGAAAATCAAATAAATCTTATTGAGACTTTTCTGTGTTTTAACAGTTAATGTAGTCTTTGCTGCTTAAATGTGCTATCCCTTATCTTCAGCGTTGCAGATATACACAAGTCTCTTCTACAGTTCTACTTATTCATGAATTATGTAATAAAGAACTATGGAGTAAGAATGTTAGTACAATGTCATCACCTCGAAGCAGAAATCTCAAGTAAAATGATTGTCCATAACCCAGCAGATCACAGTGGCTCCAATTCTTTGTGCAGCAGTGATGACAAGGAGTAGTGACACCCATGAAGGATGACAAATATCTTAAGAACTATTGATAGTAGTGCTTTTAAGTTGTAGGTCACACATCCGTAGATAAAAATTGAAGGCTGTACGTGGATAAAAATGAATGACCAACTTATGAGCACTTAAAAACTTCCAAACGTGCTAGAAGTTGAACGGAATTAAGGACACTGGTGATTGGTGAAGTAATCCGAGAATTGGGTTTATAGTGTAGCCTTTCAAGCCCTACTAAGAATCTCCCAATTTGGGTGTCCATAGGCTTGAACGAAAAGCTTGCACGAGTGCTTATTTGTTTATATCTACCCATCAGAAGAGAGGGTTTAGCTTTTATTATTAATTTTTTTTTATGCAAAACATCAACATAGTCTCGTAAGAGTTTTTGTGCTCCATTAAGGAAGGCTAATGGGGGTTAGACTCCTCGACCGTATAAACCTGACCTTCCTTGCTGCGTATAAAAGAATGAAATAAATGGAGAAGTATTACTTTCGATACAAATAAAGGAAGAAGTAAACTAACGTTCTCTAATACTAGGATGTAGCCTAAGTTGGCGTCTACATTCTTATTATGTTTCTTGATGTTCTCAACATGCTTCAATTACAGATAACACTTTATCTTTAGTATGATAAGCTATAACGCAACGACGGTGTTTGGCCAAGCTTAAGTGGTTCGATTAGAAGTACTGTTTTGTTCACAATGTATCTACACAATCCAATCTACAATATAGATGGAGCCAAACATGGACTACATCAGTAAAACACTAAGTCCCTGTTTGATTACACAAATTTTCCCTAGAACTAGGAAAATACTTTCCATTTTCTTGATTTTGGCTTGTTTAATTGCTAAAATTTCTAAAGAAAACATTTTCCCCCCATCCCTATTTTCCTCAAATTTGGTGAAAACAAATTTCATAACTAGTTGTAAAAAAAAATTCACTTTCATAGACAATTTTCATATAAAACAAAACTAAACGAACACTAAATTTTGATGAAAAAAATAATTTTTTTATGAAAAAATTTTTTTCATTTTTTTTTTTTTTATTTTTTGGCAATGGAAACAAATTTTATAACCAATTGTGGAAAAAAATATCACTTTAATGGACAATTTTCATGTAAAACAAAGTCAAACGAACACAAAATTAAAAAAAAAATGGGTGGAAAATTATATCATTCAAACACTCTTAATTACACAGCAAAACAATTTTTAGGAAAATAAAATATTTTCTTTCCACCCATTTTTCACATTTTTATCAAACGGACCCCTAAGATCAAATTATCTTACTGGTTAATATTTAGAGTGAAATTTTCAATTTGAAGAGTCAGCAAACTTTAGTTGGTGAACAATTTATGAGGATGATGGGACATGTTTTGCGTAAACCTACAAGACATATAACAAACTAAAGCATTATATAGTCAACTTTAAATTTATTGGATACGCATTCTACTTTAGATTAAACCTCCAACACAAGAAACAGAAAAAAGATAACAAAAAATGACCTCAAAACATATACAAATATATTAATTTTACAGGTAAATAGAACCAGAAAATTGCATTGAGACTTGCAGAAGTTTCTTCGTGCTGGAAAAATAATGGCCTTTCGGTAGTGAAAATCACTTGAATTTATAAACCCAGTGTTTGAAGACCTCATTGCCATAAAACTGGCCACGTAGTGGCCATGAAGCTAATACTCACCTTTTGTTTCACATTAAATAATCTGTTAGAAGTGTAAAAAGTAAGTTACTTTTAAAGCATTTCACACGGCAGACCTCACAGGATTATTCTA
>CAIGRO010015946.1:0-16695 GCA_903798355.1 Fraxinus baroniana
ATTTTCACGTTGTATAAAACGCGCAACAATCATCATTGTCCATTTTGATAGTCATGAGCTCATAGGAGTGTCCATTTCTTGGATCTTCCGTAATTTGGCCTTGAATAGTCATTTGTTCAAAATGAGTTTTCGATTCTACATTATTAGTAATACATTTCTCATGATCAAGAAGGTTAGCTTCATCAAAAGTGTCATGCTTGGGTTTTTCAACGACTAAAGTTCTTTTGTTAAAGATTATAAGTTTTGCTAGTCGATGAAAAATATAAAAAGATTCCAATGTCAGATTTTGAATCAAAATTTTCAGATTTTTCTTTTGTATTCAAAATGAAGCATTTGCAACAAAAAATTTGAAATAACCGATATTTGAAATTGTATTTGTCCAAAACTCATAGGGGGCTTTGTGTTTTCTTTCAACTACTTGAAACTCTATAAACAATACAGCAAGTAGTGTTAACGGCTTCGGCCTAAAAGAATTTTAGTAAATTATTTTTATTTAGTATAATTCAAGCCATTTTTTGCAATATGTGACTCTTCTTTTTACCACACCATTTTACTGAAAAGTTCTAGGATCCGAAAAATTATATTCACAACCATAAGTTTTGCACAAATCATCAAAAGCAATATTATCAATTTTTTCGCCATGATCACTCCTAATGGTAGTAGTAGTGTATCCCTTTTATTGTGAACCTTTTGACAAGAATGTTCAAATTCCTTCAATACTTCATCTTTTAGGTTCAAAAAATGGGACTCAAATAATCTAGTAAAGTCATCAATAATGACAAAAGCATAATGTTTACCATTTAAAAAAACAAGAAGTAATTCAACAAACATAATTGTAAAATATATATGTATATACATACACATGTTTGGAATAGAAGTAGGCATAGAATACTCACATTCAAGTTGCAAGACAATAAAAATATTTTTTCTGTGAGGTTACTTGCCTTTGGTTGTGTGTTTCTTTTTCTCTCCTTCTCCCCTATATATAGTAGTAATTGAGAATTGAATTTAACTTTTTCCTTAATCATTATTTTGCCACCTTTAACCCTACTATGCCACATTTTAGTATTTAGAGTGGCAAAGTAGTATATATATGGTAGCCAGCCAAGATCTTAATCTAACAATTTCATGAATATGCAAATAATCATTATTTTGCCACCTTTTACCCTATTATGCCATTTGTCATTTTAGTATTATGTGTAGGGTAACCATCTCATTCTCCTTAATTTTTCCACATGGTATTTAATCAAAATCCTAATTAAATTCTTTTCATAAGGTTATTATTAACATAACTTCCTACTATGTTACATGAAATGTACATCACAATAACAAGTATGAATATGCGTGGTAAATTTGCTAAATTTTTGGGATATCACACCAAATACATATGGAAACTATATATAGGGTTATGGTCCCCAATTTATATGCAACTTCTCATTCTCTATGTCATCTCATCAATACAAGAATATAAGAGAAAACATATTAAAAGGAATATCCACAATCCACAATCAATAAGAAGGATTGGAGCAATTAAATCGAAAAAAAGACAAATCAAGATTATGGAGCAAGAAGCAAAATACATATCAAGAATTCAAGAACCAAAAGAGCCAATAATCCAGATTCAAGATTCGGATTCAAGATCCAATAATAAAAGTTTTTTCCCAAAGAATTAAGGTATGTTCCGCATTATTAATCTTATTGATGATTTGACGTAAAGTATTTTGGCAATTAAGTAATTAGGCTTTCTAGTTTTATAAAGTTTAAAGTTTCATAAAAATTCAACAAGTGGTATAAGAACCGCCTTTATGTTGAATCATTGAGATTCAAGAAAGAATTTTAGGGTTGAAATTCATATTTTCGATTTCTAAATTTTGGGATGTGAATTTGAAGCCCTAAATTTCAAAAGTACGGATTTTTTTGGTGTTTTCAAATTCGACAATCTTAGAAATTAATTGTTGAATTTAAGTACAATTATAATTGATTACTTTATGTTGTATTCCAGATTCAACATTAAGAAAAAGTTTTGGTAATTTTGCATTAAGGATTAAAACATGAGTAACTAATTAGTGGGGATTTCAAAATAAATAATCATTCTATCTATTTTGAAAGTCAAATTAAGTGACCATTAGTAGATCATGGGTTCCGTGTGTTAATGGTGCATGTTGGACACTAATCATATGGACATGTGATTGTGCTGGTTGAAACAATTTAGAAGAAAAATCAATAATTATGGCTGCTTGACTTCATGCGTTATTTCATTGGCTAGTAAAGGCAACACTGTGGCACTGTGATGCCGACTTGCTATTTTTTAATTTTATATATTTATTTTTGTCAAAGCAAAAAAAATAAAAATAAAAGAAAAGGTTACTGGAACAATCAATTTTAAATCTTGGTATTTAAAGTTTCTTTTAGAAACTATTTCTAAAATAGATTAGTTGAAGCAACATGTTACCAAAGTAACACCTCTTGCCTAAATTAATTTATTTGGAATGTTAGGAAGGTTGTTTGTACATAATTCATGCGGGGATTGACCGGCCCAAATGAAAGTTAATATTTGGCCGAATTATTTACACATCGTCGTGATAAATATGTGACAATTGTAAAGTTTTTCAATATAAGGACATCGAGTCGATCCAAAGATAGATTTGAAGTTTGACCATATTTATTGTCAATATTTGATTACTACAAAAAGAGTGCCACTTACAAGTTGGTATTTCTGTGCAAGGACTAAATATGATGTTGTGCTTGATCTCTTGTGATGGGGTTCACCATTATTTGAAATTATTGATTGTCTAACACGGATTCCTATTTGAATATGTTAATCAGGTTATAAGTTTTCTATTCAGTTAATTCATCAACTTCTGTAATATCTGTCAACATCAATTTAATTTTTGTGTTGGAACCAAAGTTTAAGTGCTGGAAAGAGAACATTCATATCGTTCTTAGAGGCATGAATCTAGACCTTGCATTTAGGAGTGAGCAACCCACTACTCTTACGGATAAAAGTTTTGCTAATAAAAATGAGGCTCAAATAAGTGGGATCACTCAGACAGCATAAGTCTTATGATCATGAAACGTGAAGTCCCAATAGTATTCATGGACATTGTGTTCGATAATGTAACTACTCCCAAGGAGTTTCTTGATAAAATTGAAAAAAAGCTTTGCAAAAGGCAATATGGCAGGAAACAATTTTTTCTAAAAGATCTCACTATTAGGTCAATTTTCAAAATGGAAAATAACTGATTCCTTTAGGATGTAGAGTTTACGGTGGAAGATAAGGTCATGATGTTATGGATTTTGTCTTAGAGGAAGAGTTATTGCAATTGACAATGATCAGGACCAGTGATAAATTCTTGCTCTAGATCTTATTCAAAAAGCAATTTCGGATCAAGACAATATTACATAATTCCTTATACACAATCAAGCGATTGTTCCAGAAAAACAAACTTAACAACATTAAGAACAAACGCCATTAAGAAAATCCACTATAAGAAGGAGAGAAAATTTCAGATTACTTTATAGTCTTTCTCCAAGAAAATAAGGATAGCATGGATTGATGGAAGAAGAACTGATCAATCAACTTTCATCAAGTCATGCAGGGAATAATTCTAAAGAGTGGATTAATGTCATGCATAAAGAAATAAAGTTCATAAGTAACAATGATGTTTGTGAACTCATCTTATTGCTTGAAGGTGCGAAACCAATTAGTTGAAATTGGATATTTAAAATTAAGATGGATTCAGAGGGTGATGTGGAGAGATATGAGGCTCGTCCTATTTGTAAATGACTTTACTAAAAAAAAAAGGTATTGACATTAAAGAGTCTTTTCTCTAGTTTCTATGAAAGACTCTTTTAGGACAATTATGACATTTGACACATTTTGATCTTAAGTTACGTCAGATGGTTTACAAATTAAAGAAATCCACCTATGGGCTTAAGCTGGTTTCCCGTAATAGTATTACAAATTTTATCAAATAATTGTATCATTTGATTTTGAGATGAGTTTAGTTGATGATTGTGTATATCACTAGTTCAGCGGGAGTAAGCATATTATTTTGGTATTGTATGTCAATGACATACTGTTTGCCTATAATGATATAAGCTTATCACATGAAATCAAGATATTTTTGTTATGGAATTTTAAAATGAGAAATCTTGGCAATGCCTCTTTTGTATTAATGATATAGATACACAGTGATCATTTTCGGTATATATTTTGATTATCACAAAAGAGTTATATTGATAAGGTTCTTAGGAGATTTAGGATGTAGATATATAAATCAGGTGATACCCCTATTGTTAAGGGAGACAAGTTTAGTATCAATTAATGCCCCAAAAATAAATTTAAATATAGAAAAATACAAAAAAGTCTCTTTTTTCTGTAGTTGAGGATTTAATGTATACTTAGGTTTACACACATTCGGATATAGCATTCATTGTTGGAATGTTGGACAGTTATTTAATTAACTTTGGAATGGAAATTTGAAAATTAGTCATTAGGTTATTCAGTATTTATAGAGAACTAAGGATTACATGATCACATTCAGGACAATCAGACCAATTGGAGATCATTGAATATTTTTATTCCGATCATGGAATATGACTACAAATTATTGTCATTAGGCTGCATATTTTGGATCGATTTGAAAGACCACTTTAGTTATTTTGTGACAATAGCAGTCTTGAATTCCAACAGAAGCATGATAATGTCAAAGTTTATAGATATTAAATTATTAGTTGTCAATGAAAGAATTCATAGTGGTTAGGTATTTATAAAACATATTAGGACAAACTCCAAAATCATAAGCTCATTTACTAAATGGATACCACCCAAGGTCTTTCATGAGCATATACTCACATGAGTTGTATCTTCTGATGATATGCTAGTTTAGTGGGAGATTGTATTCGGATGTGTCTAAAATATCTATGGATATTCGGTTTTTTTCAAAAATAAAGTATTCAGTTCAATTCCATTATTTTTTAAAGTTTATGGTTGATCTCATTAAAGCATAAGGTAGGACCAGTCAAAAATATGCATGTTTGGATCATATTGCATATAATTTACATGCTACACATGCACACTTGATCTGTCTCATTTGATTGTGTTGATATACGTGACCTTGAGAGTTTAGCTATGATATTTATAATAAAGACCGCTTTGATCATATATTGATAGAATCAATGAACAAGATTTTTCAGAGATAATTTTGGTTATGATAACAAAAGTTTTGACGTCATAAGGTTATACACATTTATAAGGTAACATATGTAGCCCAAGTGAGAGATTGATAGATTTATTAATTTTTCATTGTGGGCCTACATGTGTAATTAATTGTATAAAATGATCTTAAAATTGAGCTCAATTAAAGTGATTTAATAAAAAATTAAATTATTGTGCTTAGGGTATTAGGGTATCTAAATAAAGTATGGGTCTGATTATATGTGTAGAGATCAGATCCATTAGGCTTGTAGGACCAAATACATATGGAAACTATATATAGGGTTATGATCCACAATTCATATGTAACTTTTTCATTCTTTGTGTCATCCCATCAATACAAAAATACAAGAGAAAGCATATTGAAAAGGAATATCTAAAGCACACAATCAAGGGGAATGATTGGAGCAATTAAATCGAAAAAAAAAAGACAATCAAGATTATAGAGCAAGAAGCAAAATCAAGATCAAGAACCAAAAGAGTCAATGATCCATATTCAAGATTCGGATTAATCTTCTTGATGATTTGACATGGAGGATCTTGGCAATTAAGAAATTAGGTTTTCTAGTTTTATAAAGTTTAAACTTTCATAAAATTTCAACACTAACATCAAAGTTGATTTGTCGAAATTAGTATTGAGATGAGTCTCGTTCATGTCAGAGGATATCCGAGGCCTCTAATCATGTTTCTAGCCAAGTGTTCGTCCTACAAATTTCATTGTTCTAGTAAGCATTGGGAATCATGGCATTCTTTTATTCAACAAGTCTTGATGATTGAATCATAAATGTTCATTCGTAGACATGTGGGCACGTGATGGGACTAATTTTTGTAGATAATATCTCGGTGCATTGGTAATCAAAGTGAAATAATGGGGAGCATACATTCGCAGTATAGAATCCGTAACCTATTTAATAGGCAAGATCAAGATCTCAAAGAAATTTCTAGCAGACATTTGAATTGGAGCCCAGGAATTTGGTATTGGTTTGTATGGTCACATGGAATTGTCATATATAAAATGAGATTTGAAGATTTATGTATATTTGGAAAATGACATTTTGGTTATTTTGGAACAATTCCGGATTTTGACATGGTCTACAAGGGGTAAGTAAAAACGATAAGTCATAGGATATAGTTTTTGTTTATAGAGATTCAGTAATTTTAATTAAATTGAGAGTGCATTGCTCTTTTAATGGACAAAAGATTTTAATAAATTATCTCGATTGATCAAAGTTCAACCGTGTCAAAATAAATTTATTAGAGCTTAATTTATTGGGTTCGATTAAGTCTTTTCGGTGGCTTCACATATGAATCGAATTAAACACAAAATTAAAATTTATTATTGATGATCGTGGAATTAGAAAACGTGTCGCGAAAAATAATATTCACCTCAAGCTTCATATATAAGAAAGAAAGATACTAATGTCGTTCCTACGAATTAAAATTATCAAAAACGCATCGGACTCACAAAAAGAACCTGTCTATATATCAGCAGCTAAGGAGAGTCCCATGTCAATTTTTGAATCCACATGTATTTGTCCTCAAAGTACAACCTCTTTTTCACTTAACAATTAAAAGTTACATGCCAATTTTTATTGCAAAAACCACCTATGACATTTGGAATAAGGAAAGTAGAGCTTTAACAAAAAAAATAAAAAACTAAGAGACTAAAAATAGTTTGTATCTAGTTCCTTCTTTATCAAAAACACATTTTATTCACCAAACACTAAATTAAAAATTTTCTTGCCTTGTGTAAATTTGTGAACAATTTGAGTCAAATCTAAAAAAATTTCTTGTAAAGAAGAATTCTCCTTAATTAAAGAATCGTAATTGACTTTTTTTTTTTCAAATTTATTTTGAGTTTCCAAAAGTTTATTTACCTCCTTTTCCAATAAAGAATTTTTCTTTTTGAGAATATAATGATTTAGAGCAAATTTCTCAAAATTTTCAAGAACATCATCATAAGAGGTAAATAATTCATCACATGAACAATATTAATTTGTATTTACCTCATTTTCAATTTTCATGAAGCACATGTTGTCAATTTTGTCTTGAATATCATATTCTTCATGGTCATCATCATCACTCAACCCATGTTGATTGAAGTGTTTTCTTTTTTATGAATCTCTTTTTGTTTGAACATTCGATTTTCCTATGATCGAATTTGTCATAATCATAGCAAACAATCTTGTTACACTTCTCTTCACCACCAATTTTTATATTTCTTTTGACTTTGCCAATTGTTGCAAAGATGCCACCAATTTTTGATAAGAAGAACTGGGTCATCAAATTCTTTATCGATCATATATTTCGTTTGAAGTGCCTTTATCAATTACCGACTTTAAAGCAATTTAACGTTTTTTTCTCTAATTTGGTTTTCCTCGTTTTCTCCTTTGCCTCAACATTGTTGAGCTCATAAATCATTAAAGTTCCATATAGCTCTTCTAACAAATAAGTACTGGCATCTTTGGTGTTTTCTATCAACATTCTTAGGGGTCTCCAATCCTCTAGAGAGAGCTAAGCATTTTACTTATAAGTTCAACGTTAGTAAATCTTCAATCAAAGCTTATGAGACCATTGACAATATTGGTGAAACAAGTAATTATATCAAAAATAGGTTCATTTTGTTTCATGAGGAAAATTTCAAATACTTTAACCAAGATATTTATTTTGGTTTCTTTTACTTTGCCAGTGCCTAGTGATTAGCTAGTAATTCATGCCAATTATAAAAAAAAAAAAATGGAATAACATGTACTAATATGATTAAATTCATTTTTATCTAAAACACAATAGAGTATATTTTTGGCCCTAACATACTAAAACAATTTTCTTTTATCCTCTTCAGTGTACTCTTCTTGTTTTGAAATGATCTTATCCATTTTTTCATCAAATTAATAACTTTTGTAGACACATAGGGACCAAAGTTAATAACTTCTCAAAGATTATAATTTATTGATTGAACATAAATAGTCATCCTAACTTTTCAATATAACTAATGTGTTTCAGCAAAGAAAGGACGACGATTTGTAGAATGCCCCTCAAGATTTCAAAATTTGTGGTTCACATTTACTGAAGATTGTGAAATCTTTAAATTTAAAAGGAGCATTTTCTCTGATATCAATTGATAGCCCAAGAATAACTAAGAAATGAGTGAATTGGTTTTTAAAACTTTTTCAAAGAATTGATCTAAATTCAAGTAAGTAAAGACTATATAGATTAATTCAAATGATAAATGCAAATATGAAAGCAATAAGTAAAGAGAAGAGATGATGCAAAGGATATAATTATGGACGTTTGATCCAAAACATTGATCTACATCCTCCATTACCAAGCTCTTCGATACAAGCAATGTCTTTTCACTATATTGATTGATTTATAGTACAATCCAACTTTTTATAATACTTTTGGTGACTAATAAATAAGGAGTACCGATCCTTATATAGAGATTTAGGGGACCTCAATATGACCCACACTATTGAGCTTTATGAGACCTCAATATGACCCCCCAAGTATAACAAACTAATTTTACAATGAACTCATCTCTTGATAAATGATACAAATGAATTAAGCACTAAGAGAGTCTAATACTCTAATGAATAGCAACAAATGATAGTTCAAGTATTAGATGAAAACTTTGATGAATATGATAATTAAAAGTTTGATTCAATTAATCAATTTTTGTTTCCAATCAGAAGATGAAGAATAAAAAAGTGTAATGTGAGTTCAAAAATCTTCTCAAAATATATCTCTCTTTTAATGAATAATGGTAATGAATTAAGTACCAAAATGGGGATGAGAAACTTTGATAAGTATTATGATTTTACAAGTTTGATTCAATTAATCAAAGCTTTGATATAGAGAAGCAAAAGAATTAGATGCAATGTAAGTTCAAGAATTTTCCTTAAAATAAATATATCTTTTATGAATGATAGAAATAAGTTAAGTACAAAAAGATAGATGAAAACTTTGATGAAGAGGATGGAAAGAGTTTGAATCAATCAAAGTTTTTTTATATGAAAAAATAAATGAAATGAGTGCAATGTAACCTTAAATAATTCTCTCAAAATATGTCTTATTTAGTACTCTTGAAAAACTTTTAAAGAATGGAAAGAGTGAGGGTATTTAGAGAGCTTGAAAAACAAAACGACATTGGATCCGAAAGACCAAATAACCTGCATTTGAAATCATAACGGTCAAGAATTCGAACGTTGTATGGACCAACCAGACGGCCAAAACTCTCTAGGATTTCAGATGATCAATCAGGATGTCCGCTCTTTTCGATCGGACGTCCGGTTAGTTGCGGCCAGCTATAGTCGGTTCGGTCAGTTTTTTTTTTTTTTTGTTGATCCGATTGAATATTTTGATAAATATAGATTTTTGAAAGGAGTTTTTAACTAGTTTTAAAGGCAAATGATGTTTTAAAAGTATGATCTGATTTCAAACTTAATTTTTAAAATCAATTTTACTTTTGATCAAAACAATTTATGCAAGTGATAATCAAAGTAACTTTTAGTGTACACAATGATTTTTAAGTTTTATCATTCATTGCTAAAGATAAAGGTTTTAGAACATTTACATTTGATATAAGAAAGCCTAGTTTTTGACATTTCTTTGAAACTTGGCTCTTAGGCTCTCATCTTGATATTTTGTTGACGTTGGTTCTTAAGCTCTTGATTTGGATCTTTTTATTTTTATTTTGAAGTTTTTTTAAGCTCTTGTCTTGAATGCTTGAATGCTTGAATGACTTGATAACTTCAATCTTGTTATTTATTGTGAGTCTGATTTGATAGTTTTGATATTGATCTTTTGATGAGCTACCAATTTATCACTGAATGCTTCGAATATTATAATCACTCAAATTCAATTGTTAGAAAATAAGATTAACCTACTTGTAATAAAAACTTTAGGTTGCAATCAACCATAGGTCAACAGCTACCTTATAAATTTGTATTAATTTATCAGTTGAATAAGCATATTTCTCTTGAGTTCTATTGCTTGAAAAGCCAATTGATAGACTTTCTCAGAACTTGTTTATAGCTGTCAACTAATACTAACTACCAAGGACTCAACGCTTTAAAGATATCAAAGAGAAAAAATTATATTATTTTTGTAGGTACCAAAGAAAATAAAAAGTAAATTGTTCTTGAATAGAGGATGCTCAAAGTACATGATCAGAAATCTCACTTTGTTTTCGAGTTTCAATAAGAAGGATGGTTGTATATTAGTTTTGGAGATAATGTCAAAAGGAAAATCATTGGCATTGAAAATATTGGTAATTATTCCATCCCCCTCTAATGAAAGTGTTCTATTAAATTGATTGCCTCAAACATACTTCTTATCATTTATGTGAAAAATGTTATCATACAAATTTGATTCTTCTAAATGCTTTATTGAGAATGCTACATCAAAAGTGGTAATAGAAAGTTGAAATAAAGATGTTATGTCATAAACATTGAATTTGAAAGTGAAGAAAAATATTTATCAAGTTTAAAAAAATGATATTTGATTGTGAAATAGAAGATTATGTCATGTTTGCATGGACTTACTTTCAATTTTTCAAAGAATGTTTTGTTAATGGTTTGCCAATTTAAAATCTGAGAAAAACAAATTTTGGGTTGCATGTCATTTTGGAAAACAAGTAAAGAACTTTTTCAAATAAAAACAATATTCTTCAACTACAAGATCTTTTATAACTTCTCCATATGGATATATTTGGACCATGCAGAACCACAAGTTTAAGTGGTAACCATTATGCTTTTGGCATTGTCGATGACTTTTTTTAAAATTTTTTTTTACTTGAGTCAAATTTTTGAACCTAAAGGATAAGGCTTTGAATGCATTTAAATATTTTTGTAAAAAGGTTCAAAAGTGGAAAGGGACACACTATTACTACAATTTGGAGTGATCATGGTAGAGAATCTTAACAATATTGATTTTGATGTTTTTTTGCAAAACGTATGGTTATGAACATAATTTCTCAACTCTTGGAATTGTTTAACAGGTGTAGTAAAAGGAAGAATCTCACATTGCAAAAAATGGCTCGGACTATGCTAAATGAAAATAGTTTTCCAAAATATTTTTGGGTCGAAGCCATTAACATCGTTTTAGTATATTCGGAATAGAGTCTTGGTTAGTCAAAAGAAAACCAAAACTCTATATGAATTTTGAAAAACAGAATCTCAATATCAGTTTTAAAGTGTTTGGAAGTAAATGTTTTATCTTGAACACTCAAGAAAATTTGGAAAGATTTGATTCAAAGATGTTTAAGATCGACATGAAGAAGAAGCAAACGTGCAACAAGCCGAAGAAGAATCTTTCGAAGTACAAGTGATAAATATCTACCTAAGGAATGGAGTAAAAAAAAATATCATTGTGGACATGTTCAATAAGTTTGAAATAAACAGTTGAAATCAATGAACACTCAAATGAGCTCATTAATTAAATTGGACAAAAAATGATCAACGTACTTCCATAAAGATAATAAAATATCGAGGTATGATCGGATTTCTCCTTTACTTAATTGCAAGTAGACTCGATATTATATTTAGTATGTGATTATGTGCTAGATTTCAACCCAATATTCAATAATCACACGTTAGTACCGTAAAATGAGTTTTTAGATATCTTAGTGATATTAAGACGTATCCTAAAGGCATCCAAAAAGGAAAATATTGTATTAGAATTTGTGAATATGAAAAATCAATTGGTTGACATTCTCACTAAACCTATATCACTTGATAGATTTTCATATATTCAAAGAGGTCCGGGAATTATCGATGAATTTGAAGTATGTGGCTAGATTGAATTCTTACTAAATGTTCTCATATGATTGATTATATGTGCATCATTAATTGAAATTTATATAAATTTTACCCAAATTATTATGCTTCTATCATTTCATCACTCATGCTTTGATTAGTATTTTACCATAAATATGACGATTATCCTTTATATTTGACATCTTGTGCTTAATTGAAGGGTAGTATTATTATTTTCTATGATTGATTTAAAGTTTTGATCTTATATACCATACTTATGCTCTCATATGTGCTACCTTTTTACTTGTGGCAAAAGGGAGAAATTGAGTAAGAAATATTTGAAAAACATTGAAAGGGGGAAGATGAATGAGATGATATGTTTTGAATGATTAAATTCAATACTTTAAATCATATACTCTTTGACATGCTTTAAATGGATGACAATTGGTTTGTAAAAGATGGGAAAATAAATGGACTACATGTTAAATTTTGAGATTTTTTATTCCTTGTCAATTGTTGATATTACTTTACAAATCATTTTGTTTGTCATAATAAAAAAGGGGAAGATTGTTGACTTGTGGTTGATTGTAACGTTAAAGTTTTGATTATAATAAATAAGTTAATCTTGTTTTCTAATAGTTGAATTTGAGTGATTATAGTTTTTAATGCATTCGATGATAAATTGATCAATCGTCGTCAAAAGATCAATATCAAGATTATTAAATTGGACTCACAATAAAGTTCAAGATTGAAGTTATCAAGTCATCCAAGCATTCAAGACAAGAATTTAAAAGACAAACGTCAAAGAAAAATCAAGATGAAAAGTTTGAGAACCAAATGTTAAAGAAAGAACAAGATAAGAGCCTAAGAGCCAAGTTTTAAAGAAACGTCAAAAACTAGGCTTTCTTATATCAAATGTAAAGGTATTAACACCTTGATCTTTACTAATGATTGATAAAAGCTCAAAAATCATTTTGTGCTCTAAAAATTATTTTGATTATCACTTTTATAAAATTTTTTGATCAAAAGTAAAATTGATTTTCAAAATTATGTTTGAAGTTAGATCATATTTTTAAAACATCATTTGCCATGAAAATGAGTTAAAAACTCATTTCGAAAGTCTATATTTGTTAAAATATTCAAATCGAATCAAATGGGATAAAAAATGGAAATGCTTATTGGATCGGCCACAGTCGGTTGCCGGACGTCCGACTGGAGGGGCGAACATCTAGATGGAAGTGGCAGACTTCCAGATTGATTGTCCTAAATTCTAGATAGTTTTGATAAATGTTCGGTTTGTTCTTGCGGACATCCGGTTGGTCCATGCAATGGTCTTATTTTTTTACCGTTATGATTTCAAATGAATACGGCTATTTTGGTCATCTGGATCCAAGGGCAGACGTTCAGTTGGTTGTCATGTTTGATGGAGTGTTTTGCCTTTTGAACTCTATAAATACCTAACTCTTTCCATTTTTAAAAGAAGGTTTTTGAAGAGCATCAAGTGGAATATGTTTTAAAAGAATTCTTTTGAGGTTACATTGCACTCGTTTCATTTATTTCTTCAAATAATTTTTTTTGATTGATTTATATTATTTTCAGCACTTCATCAATGTTTTTCATCTCTATTTTTGTAGTTAGCTTATTTCTATCATTCATAAAAAAAAGATATATTTATAAAAAAAAGTTTTGAACTTACATTTCATCTATTTCTTCTACTTCTCTCTATCAAAACTTTGATTAATTGAATTAAACTTGTAAAATCATAATATTTTTCAAATTTTCTCATCTATCTTTTGGTACTTAATTTATTATTATTATTATTATTATTATTATTATTATTATTATTATTATTATTATTATTCATTAAAAAAGAGATATATTTTGAGAAGATTTTTGAGTTTACATTGCACTTTTTTTTTTTTCATCTTCTCATTGAAAAAACTTTTATTGATTGAATCAAACTTTTAATTATCATATTCATCGAAGTTTTCTTCTAACACTTGAGTTATCCTTTGTTACTTTTTATTGAAGTGTTAACCACTCTCACTTAATACATTTGTATCATTTATGAAAAGAAGAGTTCATTGTGAAATTATTTTGTTATATTTGTGGGTCATATTGAGGTTCCATAAAACTCAACATTGTATAAGGATTAGTGCTCCTTATTTGTGAGTCAACGCAAACGTTGTAAATGATTGGATTGCATCATAAGTCAATCAATATAGTGAAAATATCTTGCTCGTAACGAAAAGCTAAATAAAGGAGGACGTAGATCATTACTTTGAATCGAACTTTCACAATTATATCATTTGCATTATCGATTCTCTTTTATTTATCGTTTTCATATTTGCGCTTATTATTTAATTAATCTATTTAGTCTTTACTTGCTTGAATTTAGATTAATTCTTTGAAAAAAAATTTAAAATCAATTCACCACCCTCTTGGTTAGTTATTTTTTGGCTATTCGTATCTATGAACTCTAGGTAAGGACATGGACAATAAGCAAAAACATTGTTAGACTGCAAAAACGTCTATTCAAAATTCTTCAAAACGACGATCTACAAGGAAATATTGTCACGTGAAATTAATATGAGATAAAATAGTGCAAATCAAGAAGACTTCTTCACACGCACAGCTCATTCGTACTTTAAGTTGGGAAAAGTACTTTAATTAGTACTTATTATACTCAAATTCTGGGGACGCGATATGAGTTAAAAAGGTAGATGCTATTCCAAATTGGACAGTTACGAGACTTGGATCATTACAATATACACCGTTGTTATTATTCATGATAGATAATATTTATTTATTTTTAAAATTAGTAAGTTGAGGAAAGATAAATATTATTAATAATAATTAAATCATTTCAACTGAGTGAGTGTACATATTTTTAATGAACCACGGCCTCCCATATTAGTACATTAGTAAGAATACATGTATCCCTTCTTCTAATATATTTTTGTTGGCCTTCCCATAGGAGGATTGTATTGTTTCGGTTACTTGATTGGACCAAATTAGGTGATGAATTTTCCATACGAATTAATTGAGATTGCCTTATAGGTTATGTAATTAATTTGGAACTTGAAAAATCACCAATATAGGGATTATACACTTAAAAATCAAAGACATCATGCGGACCTCCCATAGAATATTCAAATAATATCATTGATGTCCAAATTCAAGAAATAATAAAACTACTATTGCATGAGATATTGTAATATACTACCAGTCTAGCCATAAATCATATTATCTTTTCCTATAAAGAGATATGTTTAAGATTTTGAAGTTTTAGGTAATCGCCATACTAAAGTAGTATTGGTTTACTTGTGCTTTTCGTGCATCATATGTGAAAACATTCATCTCACATCTCATTTCAATACTGTGATTTTATTCAAGAAAAATATTGAATCTTACTATAACGACATGGTCTCTATGTTGAAACCGTTAACTTATGTATTGTCAGCTATGGAAGAGTATAGCCCATAAGTCTCTCATAAGATTGTCTTGAGTTTGAATCATGCATGGGATGCGACAGAAAAATGTTAGAGGCAAGATGGGCTAGGCTCTCCCATAGCGAACAATACGTAAGTTAACGATTTGGGCACAAAAGTTGGATTGTTACAAAAAGTGTGCATTTTTTTGTAAAGACTCAGGCCTCGTGTCTGGCCATTCTCTTATGTACTGTCCACTTTAAGAGAGCCTAAACCTATCTTTACCCTCACCACTTTCTGTCGCACCTCTACAATTTGAACCCAAGACAGTTTCTATTAAATGCTCCCATTTACCCCTATAATCATTCCATTTTAAACCACATAACTATATTTTTTAATCTAATTATTTGTTGGATCCCAACCCTTCAAAAATAACTTTGTCAAACGGTCCCTTAGTAACGTAATCTCGAATAGCAAAAATATCGTAAAATTAAATTTTAACCATCTTCTTGTGATCTGAAAATTACGTGACTTATAAATTTGGGATTTTATATTTTTATCTTTCATTCTTCATGTCTTTATGTTGAAAATCTCTATTTTCACTTGGACTGTCTCAACCCTATGATTTCTTTCAACTTGTTCAAGATGTACAGTAGATCGTTAATCATTTCATTGTTTTCTTCCACTATATTTCATGCTCTAGCCAACTATGGCTTTAAATTATTTACCTATTAATCACGTGTAAGTATTGAATGTCTAGGTAAAGTAGGTGTTCCAAGAACATGCGAAAGAGGTTGCCGATAACCAAACCCATAAACATAGACCCTAAATGGATCGTTGACAACATCTATCCATGAGACGAGATCAAACTCAGGCTTATCATCCCTCGCAGCACTATACATAGACTTGACACCATCAACGAATATTCTGTTGGTATAAATATTTATCATTACCAACGTATATTCCATTGGTAAAAATAATTGCCAACGAAAAATCCGTTGGTAAAAATGTTCTTTTATCAACAGACAATCCATTGCTGAAATTGTTTTTATTACAGTATCAACTCCTATTGATTTATTTTTTATTTTTAATTTTTTGTGTAATTACAAGTAATTTTCACATACAAAAAAATTCATTGGTGAAGCTTAATTTTTAATTTTTTTTTTAATAAAATAGCTTAAGATTTATACAACTTGCTAATATCAATAATGTCAAAAATGAATAATACTGAAGCATATGCAACTCTATGTGACGCAGAACGGAAGTAGCAAGATTTACTAGCGTAAATCTT
>CAIGRO010015962.1:0-11384 GCA_903798355.1 Fraxinus baroniana
TTTACTATATTATAAAACTTGACACTGTACACTTGCGACATTTTCACGTTGTATAAAACGCGTGACAATGTTCTTTCATATGAACTCATAAGAGCTGGCCCCAGTAATGTACACAAGGGATTCAACTTTTACCAACTTAGTGAAATAATCCATTACCATTATCATAAATCTCATATTAGATCTCACCTTGGTAATGGATTTGTGAAGTCGATTCCCCACTTGGCAGAGGGCTAGAAGCCACTACTGGTTACCAATTCTTATATGGGTTGTCGAGGAATAAATGAGAACACTGGTCACGTATCACACTTCTGGGTAAAGTTCTTTTCATCCTTTCTCATATTAGGCCAATTATATCTTTGTTTTTAGGCTTTCTGTGCTAAGGAGTGCCCACTAGCGTGTTACCACAAACACCTTCATGGATTTCTTTCATTATATATAAAGCATTGTCTTTGCTTATGCACCTGAGCAGAAGGGATATATATCCTCGTTTGAATAAGATGTCACCTTGCAGTATGTATCTAGCAGCTCTTATTCAGGATTTTTGTGCTTGCTTTTTATCTTTAGGAAGTACTTCATCTTTCAAATAGGAAATAATGTCTTACAGCCATGAAGTTCATCCTATATCCACAAGATCCCTTTTATGGTCGAATGATGGTTTTGTTAATAATTCTACAAGAACTGTTTTAAATAGCTCAGCGTCTTTTGAGTATACCAGCTTTAATAAGGTATCTGCATGCTCGTTTTCCTCCCGAGGGACTTGGACAAATTTAAACATGTCGAAGTCCTGAAACAATTTTATGGCTTCTGCATCGTATGAAACCATTATTTTATCCTTGTTTGCGAATGTCTCTTTGATTTAGTTTACCATCAACTACGAGCCGCTTTTTATTTTAATACTCTGAGCTTTTCTTTCTTTGCAAACTATAAACCTGCCAATAGTGCTTTGTATTCAGCTACATTATTGGCTTCTTCAAATGTAAACCTTAGTAAGCAATTCAACTTATGCCCTTTCAAGCTTGTTAAGATTATGTTTGTTCTAGAGCAAGTGTCCTAATAATCCATTCACATACAACTTCCACGTTTCCTATTCAGGCTCTTTCTCAAGAATTGGAACATCTGAAAATTCTAAAATAAAATCAGCTAATGCCTGTGTTTTGATTGTAAATTGTCCTTTATAGCTTATCTCTAATTGTCCTAGCTCCATTGCCTTCATTAGCCTCCCTAACGAATCAGGTTCTTACAATACTTGTTTAAGTGAAAATTTTGTTAATACTTCAATACTATGACTCTAAAATAGGGTTACAGTTTTTGTGATGCTGTAACTGAGGTAAGTGCCAGCTTCTCCACATTCAGATATCTCGTCTCCGTTCCTTACAAAGCTTTATTTACGTAGTTAAATTGTAATTGTTGCTGCCTTTCTTCTTTTACTAGTACCAAGTTGATTGCCACCTTGGATATTTATAACAGCCTGAATTTTGTCGGGTTACTTCGTTACCTTGCTAGTTGACCATATAACCGAGGAACTTTTCGAATTTTACCCCAATGCACATTTTAGCGGATTGATTTTCATTATGTATTTTCTTAATACATTGAAAGTCTCTTCCAAATGTTTCAAGTGGTTTCCAGCCTAAAAGCTTTTCACTAGCATACCATTGATGTATACTTCTTTTATTATTTCGATTTTGCTTCACGAACATTTTGTTCACTAACCTCTGATAGGTTGTCTCCGCATATTTGATCCCAAACATCATTACTATATAACAGTATAGTTCCAAATCTATCACGAATGGGGTATGTTCCTCGTCGGGTCCATACATGAAAATTTGATTATATCCTAAATATGCATCCATAAAACTTAATAGCTTGTGTCCTATGGTAGCATCCACCAGTCGATCAATTAGGGGATCGGGAAGCTATCTTTTAGATAGACTTTATTCAAGTCCATAAAGTCTTGGCAGGTTCACCATTTTTCATTGCTCTTTGGTACTAGAACTGAATTGTATACAAAAATTGGATAGCGAGATTCACAAATAAAGCCATTTTTCAATAGTTTATCTACATCACTTTTCAATACCTCGTATTTTTTGATACTCATCGGGTGGTGCCTTTGTATTTTAGGCCTGATCTTGGGATCAGACTTCAAGGTGTGACATGCAACTTTAAGATTGATCTCTATCATGTCTGCATGTTTCCAAGTGAACACATCTAGGTTCGCGGCAAGAAAGTTCTATAGCAAGCCTTTCATAGGTTAGTACAATTCTTTTTCGATATTGAGAGCTTTGCTCGAATTTTCTAAGTTAATGAAAAAGCTTTCTAACTCTTCGATCACTACCACTTATGTTGTACACTCAGTTATGAGAAGGTTGATAGAGTCATCGATTTCTGATTTATCCTCCGGATTAATCTTTTCAACTATAGCAACAATATTTCTAAGAGCTCTGAAACCTCCTTTGTTGCTTTTATATTTCATGTATAAGATTCATTGATTGTACTTTCCAAACATTTTGCCTTTATTAGTGGAATATCTCACATATGAATGATGGAGAGAGAAGATTATGTTTGCCTTCTTCAAGGCAGGTTGCCCAAGGATTCCTTCATATGCGGATTTACCCGAGGCTCCTTTACTATCTTCACTAACAAAGTGACATGTACGCGAAGGACTGACAAGCAATGAGGATCCATCATAGGAATATGGGGTTTGTTCTTTTTTATTCGGTCTAATGTTTCGTGGTATAGCACATTTTCTGCACTTTCATTGTCCAAGAGTATGCGATGAGGACATTCACTTGTTATTATTTTACGGATCATGACTAACTTATCTTCAACACTTGAAATTTTGATTCTAGGCTCAATAGATGTAATTGACAAAGTTAAAGATGGTGTATTGCCTATAAATTTACCTTTTCCCATACGCATGCCTTTCATGTTTTGTATATTCGTACATAGAGTAGTGTGTTTCGTCATTAGTGCTTTTAAATCATCGATCATTTTCTGGATGTTCTCCACTGTCGAATTTACTCGTATATTTGCTGTAGCTATGCTACTCTCTAGATTCTCATTCCTGGGTGTTGTAGCTGATTGTTGATTTATCCTTGCTTATTTCATTTTCTTTGATTTCAAGTATTCCTAGCTGGAGCGTGAGAATTTGTGGTCTACTTTACTGAAGTTTTTAATAGACGGCGCAAATTTGTTAATAATACAAATTGAATCAAACGATTTTATTAATGAAGCAATTACAATCGTAATCAATGTAGATACAATCAACAAATCCTTTCACCTAACTACAATTTTTACCTCCTAAATTCAATAGTTTTGATTCTTCAATTAGAATAAGAGGAGAAATAGCTATTTGAGACGAAAATATTTTAATTGCATGCCTTCTTCTTCAAATGAGGGAATATATATAGATTTTTCTCCAAGCGTTAGGGATAATTTGATCATTTTAAGGGAATAATAATTGGTGGATGTTTACTGATTATATTTTATAAATGTTCGGTTAGAAATGGCATTTGACTCACTTGCCCACATGCCCTTTATTAATAACCTGTAGCCAGCTTGAATATGGAGAATGGTTCGTAACCTTTTTGTGAGCCTTCCTTTGCTTGTCTCCCCTTGCATGGCGACCTCCGTCTCACCAATGACTAACTGGGTTCACGGACTTTTATTTTGAGGATTAACAGTGAAGTTGATTTTTTGAGAAATGATTTTGTGAAAAGTGAATTTCTCATAGAATGTGTGATTAAAAGGTAATGAAATGTTAGGAAAAACGTGAAAGTAATTTTTTTTTAAGAATGTATAATTGAAAATGAGTATAAATAAAATAAAATCAATTTCAAACAAGGGCTTACATGACTAAAAGTAAGAATATTAAAAGACTGCCTATCTTACTATATCTTCATAGGATAAAGTTGGCAATAATTTCGTGTAAAAATTACTACACTACAAGACGTTTAACTTTTCAAGATCGAAATTTATGATCTTGAGTCCGTGTAACTATACATGTTAGTCAAAAAAGTAAATAAGAAAAAGAAAATAAGTACACGCATGATAGATCTAGTCACATGATAATGTTATATATAAGTTTTTAAAATTAATTAAAATTTTACTATTCAATTATACTATAATATAAAGAATAATAAACTTTCTTCCAAGTGCATTACACTTTCCCAAGTTGGAAAAGCATTGATTGGCCCGATTACATCAATTTATTTGCTTTTCTTTCGTTCCTTTTCACTCTTTTATTTGGGTCAATTAAATTTTTGTCGACTAACAATTTTCACTATTGCATTGGCAATTAAATTTATACTATACTAATTTCTCCTTGTAAAACAATGTTTCAATAGCAATACAAATTTGTTAAGTTACACATCAATTATTACAAATAACATTAATATAGCAAAATGTAAAAAATATAATTTTATGAAGAATAAGATTCAATTTGTTCTTATTGTTATATTATTGACCCATAAGAGGAAATAAAATCAAAACCCACAGAGGGAGAAAAATATAAATGATAAAATTGACGAGTAATGTTATTTAGCATCACTAATGTAACAAAATCAGTTTAGACAATACAACAATTAAATAAATCACTTAAATTTACATTAAATTGAATCTATAGCTTAGTATTATTTAAATTGGTGTTATAGAATCAATGATACTACTAATCTACAACATATATTTTTCTTTAATAAAAGATGATGAAAATTATAGTTAAAAAATTAATAAAATTATGGAATCCGTATATATGTGGTTAAAATTAACTTTTGACTTCACTTAATTTTTTTTTATCAATTTTTCACTAAATCAAATAGAAGTTTCTGAATACTAAAAAAGTAAAATAAATTATAATTTTATCTACTATCAAATTGTCAAATTGGTGGTAGAAAGTTATACAAATAAATCTTTTAATAAACTTTGGGGAAAATGTCTGATTTTAGAGTGTATTGGTCAATTCAGAAGTAACTATAACGAGATTTAAAATTTTGGATTTCTTACATATAAGTCAGACGTAACGCTAGACAAATTATCTATTTTTCAATTGATCTCGCTAGTCTAATCTTGTAGTCATAATATTGACACTGATGAGTTGGGATCTATACACCAAATATGTTCTTTATGATACCTAGGAATTCTATAGTTTTAAAAAAGAAATATGATGGATACTAACATTTAATCGCTTAAACCATGAGATTATCTTGATAATTGTTCCTTACCAAAACAACTATGGACACAAACCTAAGCCAATAATGAGTGGAATTGGAATAATTTGCCAACTCATTATTCAAATTTTAATTCCAATTAAAAAAATGGGCTAGTTACTAATTGGAGCTTATTTTAAAAATATAAGGATTTTAATAATATACATTGGGCCATTATTGAGAAAAAAAAATATTAATCAATAAAACCAAAGCAAGAATTTTTAAGACATGAAAATGAAAGTGAAAAAGCAGAAATTCAATTAAAAAGGAAAGATGGAGGTCGGTTCCTTGCACCTAACGTAACTTTAGGCTCAGCTTCGGAGCTAGGTTCGGATTTGTGTAAGTATGACTTTGAAAAGATAAGAACGACCGCCCCCTCTCATCCCGGACCCACCCCACAAACCCGAAAGCCCATCCACCTCTCTACAAGTACCACTTTCTCTCTCACCGCCTCCACTTTCTCAAAGTTTCCACAGCAACTCTTTTCAATCTCTCCCCCATTAGCTAGTGTTCTTGCTTAGAGAAACACACAAAAACTTCATTAAAAAAGCATTTTGCACCTTTTTTCATTCAAAATAATTCAAGCTGGCGATTGATAATCAAGAATCGGGTGTCCGTGAAATCAAGCCGAAGAACAGACGAATCATGGTACTAATTCTTAATAGAAATTCGTGTTTTTGAGTTTGTTTTTCCACATTTTTGTGAGGTTTTCCTTTAATGGATTCCTCTGTTTTTCTCAGTTCTTATATATGACTTTTTGGTTTTTCCACATTTTTGTTGGGTTTTCCTTTAATGGATTCCTCTGTTTTTCTCAGTTCTTATATATGACTTTTTGGGTTTGTTTTTCCACATTTTTATTGGGTTTTCCTTTAACGGATTCCTTTGTTTATAGGGGGCTGGAGGGCCTGAAGAGGAGGATAACAGGTGGCCGCCATGGCTGAAACCTTTGTTGAAGGAACATTTCTTTGTTCAATGCAAGTTTCACGCTGATTCCCATAAAAGTGAATGCAACATGTACTGCTTGGACTGCATGAATGGCCCTCTCTGTTCACTCTGTTTAGCCTATCACAAGGATCATCGTGCAATTCAGGTCTCTTTTCATGAACACTTTTTCATCTTTTCACATTCCCTTTTAACACGGGGGTTTCATTTTCAAAAATCCTCTTTTTAGCATCCAACCCTTTTGTGTTCATAATATAAATTTCCCATTTGAATCCATATTTCTCTTTCAAATTCTGGGTTTTTCTATTTCAGCGTTGACTTGTAAAATGGCATTGGTTTTTCAATGTTTCATCCTAAATTATTGATTTTGTTTTTTATTTTTTACAGATAAGAAGGTCTTCATACCATGATGTTATCAGAGTATCTGAAATTCAGAAGTACCTAGACATAAGCTCTGTTCAGACATACATAATCAATAGCGCAAAGGTTGTCTTCCTGAATGAGAGGCCACAGCCTAGGCCCGGTAAAGGAGTGACAAACACGTGCGAAGTCTGCGAACGGAGCCTTCTCGACTCCTTCAGATTCTGCTCTCTTGGTTGCAAGGTACCAATTTATTGAATTTATATAATGCCCTCTATACCATCAATTTATTCTTGCTTGACTAGAAGATATTCTGCATTCAATTTTTTACGTAAATTTTCCAATTTTCACAATTGTTAATGTGAATAAATTGGTATTGAATGAGCTGTATTAATCGTGTTAAATTGGGCTATAAATCTTATTGAAGATTTTGCAGCAAAATTTAATACGGGGTATCGGAAATCATTAAATTGTATGATATTTAGAAAATCTTTTGAGATTCTCCATTAAACGAGTTCCAATTTGTGGGTTGGCCTGAAAAACTCTAAAAAGTTTTGATTTTGTGAATTTTGTTTTTCAGATTGTTGGGACATCAAAGAATTTCGAAAAGAAGACGAAGCAGGTCCACGAAAGGAAAGGGGTTGCAATGGCGGTATCAGATTCCGAAGACTCGTACAGTAGCACCAGCAGCCGCCACAGCCACAGCCACAGCCACAGCCACAGCCGGCCAAAGGGTTTCACTGCTGCCAAGGTCCCTAGCTTCACTCCGTCAACGCCGCCTCCAACAGCTATGAATTACCGAACCGCAAAGCGAAGAAAGGGAATTCCCCATAGAGCCCCTACCGGAGGACTTGTCATAGAATATTAGCCCAAAAAGTACCCCACCTCATTCACCTTATTATAAACGCCTTAGATACAAACAATCACCTTTCTCGACGAAATACCAGTTTGCCATCTTAGATTGTATATAGAAGCAGCTGCTAATGGAAATATAGAAAGGGCAGAATTGGAAGAATAAGATACAATGTTGTAAGTTTGGGTAATAAGTTTATTTAAGGTCCTCTAATGAAATATATCAAATACCTAGTGAAGAAATTAGAGTGGTTATTGTAATAAGTTGTTTTTGGGTTTTTTTTTTTTTCTATGATATGGGGTTAAAATGTAAATATGGTTTTATGATAGAGGACAGAATGGTAAAATGACAATGTACTCGTCTCGACGTATGAAATGCAATAATAGTATTACTGTTATGTGACACTGTGCTTTATGGTATTGTACGTTTCTATTTTCGGAATATTTTCAACTGATTTGAGGTATTTCTAATCAATGTCGGCCGCCCCACGAGGGCCGTGTTTGGTTTTACCTGAGGGATGATTAAAATAAGTTTTTTTTTCGTGAAGTTAGAGTTGAGAAGGTGTCGAGTTTTGATTGGTTTGGGGAAAGATAGGTGTCTTGGTTCTCGTAATCAAGAGTGTTTCTTGGTGGAGGGGTTTTTCTAGTGGCATGTGGGGCCGGATTGAATCGTGACCGTATGTTCAACTAATAGACTTTGGAATTTTATTGGGTTTCCAAGTCAAGTTTGATGTTCGCTATATTAATTATTTTTATTTTACAGAAAATGAATTTTGGAAGAAAGACTTTTTGGACATTTATTAGGGATGAAATGAACTTTTCAAAATGCACTTGGTCAAAGTGAATAATGATCACTGTTGAATGTTAAGAAAAATTAAATCGCACCATATATTTCAATCTTCATTGATACTCCCTATTACTAAGTCATAAATTTTGCAATCAACTAGAAAATTTTATTCTATTCGACGTCATTTTACTATCACCATACTTTGTCTAAAGAAACTCCTTTCTCCAAATCTGTGCAGGAAAGTTTCCAATTTCAAAGCTTACCAACTCGACGTCCCACAATTGCCGTGGAACAATGCCATGATCTTTAATTGCACGACAAAAAGAGTGATGATAAATAAGGAGCTGAGGTGTCGGAAGATAGAGGTTAAGAGTGATAGTAAAGATCAAGAAAGTGATGAATACATGACGAGAGTGAAAAAAACTTGGAATAGTATCTTTGAACGTCATTTTAAAGAAGTCAAATTTAGAGCATGTTTGGCAAAAGTTTGTTATAATCTAACTGATCAAATATATTTTTTATTCATTAATTTCATAGAAATTGTAAAGTACCTACAGTTGTTATCGACATATTTTAGAGGATTCACAACTTATAAGTACCCAAAAGTATTACCATACATTTTTGTGTGGATTTCATACAAGTTACTGAAATAATAATATAATAACGAGTATTTGATAAAGTAGATTGTAGTCATGAATGTGGATGTGAATGTGGATCCTACGAAACGTACAATTAAAAATGAAGTTTGACTTTGACTTTTAAATTATAAAGAACTTATATAATATAATGAAACTCAAAGATGTTAAATTGCATATTATCTAATTTGGTAATTCTCGAAAAATAAAAGGAAAAAAAGATAAAAAAAAATTCTGTATATTATTTTTCCTGGGGATGGTCCCTGTATTCATTCAAGTGGATTCTTCTATCCACCGTGCGATTGGTTTATATCAACGTGTGTCAGCTGATGAAATTTACATGGATGGCTAAGTGGTTTTGAACAAATGGCCACTGAGCATTGATTGTGGTGGTGACTAATGCCCCCATTCAAAGTGGTTGCGTATTGGTGTTGAAATTTGGGAGTTGTTAATTTAGTGAAGGTTGCCTAAAACATAGGTCTCATTAATAGAATTGAGATCGTCAAGAAATTAAAGCCACGATAGACAAACGGAAAAATAATAGCTACAAAATAGAAATTTATATGAAAATTCTAGACGGAAAAAATCACAGGCAAAAAAATAAATAAAATTTACTATGAGCATGTCGGGGAACGCTTAAAAGGAGAATTCCGACCGTTATGCCGCAAATGTTGACTTTAATTGTGAGAGAGTGGTCCCATTTTAAAAAAAAAAACGGTAAAAAAATCAATTTTTTCCTGATTTTAAGCGCTGGCAGACAGGGCCTATATCAAATATGAGTACAAGAGATGAACGTTTTGGATGGCTATACAAAACACATAATGAAATCCCAAAATACATCATGTATGTGTTTGTATGTGTGTGCGCGCGTGAAAATAATAAAATAGGCACTGCGAGCTTTTCGAGATAGGTTAAATAGAATTCGAGTCATTGTACTTTAACAAAGATAAATGAATTGATTAAATTTTAGCTTCGATTTGTTTATTTTTATTTTTATTTTTATTAGTTAACGATTGATATTTGTTCGATCATGTGATAACTATGACGATCAAAGTAGTCATTGATAGGAAAATTAATAAATAAAATATTATGATAATGTATGTCACTTAGATATTGCATATTTTTTGTTAGAGATTAGTGTATGTATTATATAAAGTAATGGTAGTAGAAAAAAAATAAAATTCATTTACTTTTTCTTCTCGTCATTGGTTGTCTAGTCATCTACTTTCATAGGCCCTTTTCACTTCCAATCTATTGACAAGAACAATTTCCATCATCGCTTTTTTTTTTTCTTTTCTCAAAAATTTCGGCTTTTTTGTTTTCTTATCATCGAGTCCGAAGCTTCAATTACGAGTTATTCTCTAACTTAAAATTGAATATTTTAATGTTTTCCTATTTTCTAAAGTATATTCTTGAACCACTTGATCTAAAATTAAATTGATAAGTCCAAAATTTATTTTACACCTATAGCATTGCTACTAGATATGATCACATGTATATCTTTAAATATTTAATTCAACTTGCACCATGAGTGGACACTATTCATTTTTCCATAAAAAAAACATAAATAATATGTGCACAATTTCATACAAGTAAATAATGGTGAGACTTTAACTCAAAAACTTCGGTTGTTCTTTTACTATCTTGATTGGAAATCTTTCTTGCTCATCAAATAAATAAGAACGAGAACGAGAGCAAGAACACAAAAATTTGCTTGAAAATCTTAAAATATTCTTGCAATTATAGTTTTAGCATACATGTCGCATCACAAGCTTTTCGAACCGAATCAAATAGAATTTGGGTCACCGTACTCTAACAGAATGAATAAGAGCAAGTGGAAAAATAGAATTCACTTAACGAGGCCTTCGTGAAAAATGGCTTCTCATAATTTCATTAATAACAGGGAAGCAAAATTAGGCGGTCTTGCCATAAACCATTTGAGCAAAAGCCATCGAATCATATGTGTTTTGTGTTGCTGAACACGAGTTGGCTTAACATATTTGGACATCCGAATATTCAAATTCAGTGAGTTCCCAAAACCTATACCATATGAGCTATCCTTCCTTTTGTTGAAGATTAGTACAATCATATATCAATATTTAGCTATTATTTACTAGGGGTGTCTAAAAGTCCCGAACCGAGCCGTTCTTCACAAGTTAAATATTCGAACGGGTACTCGAATCGAGAACCGATGGGTAAGGGTCAGGTCTCGAGGTCTAGATCAAGAACCGAAAAATCGAATAAAAACCGAAATTAAATAATTTTTTTATTTTATTCATTTAATTAATTTAATTTTTTTATTTTTTCCTAAATAAATTAACAAATTAATTAATTAAATCAGATCATTTCATTTCATAATTTTAAGCCTTGGGGCTCAATTTTTTTAATATGGATCATCAACATTTTAATATTAATATCTACTTTTTGGTATTTGTATGCATTAAATTAGTGTTATTCGACAACTATTTATTTATATATTTTTGAATTGGGCTACGTTAATTTGTAAAAGTTACGAATGAAATGTCATTAGTTATATTTATGTAGTGTTGCTGTAAATGTTAAAAAATTTAATTATGGCATGGAACCGAAAGGAACCGAACCCGAATG
>CAIGRO010015978.1:0-13770 GCA_903798355.1 Fraxinus baroniana
CCCACCCCCACCCCCACCCCCATTGCTCCGGCGGTCGGTGACTGTTTTGGTGACCTTCCAGTGATGATGACTATTTCGACGACCGTTTTGGCGCCACTTAATTTCGACGACCAGTCTGATTCTGGCGAATATAGGTCACAGATTTTTAAAATCTGTCGGTTACAAATTTCTACCTGTATTGTAGGTCACAAATTTTTAACTTGGTCACAAGTTAAAAAAATTTAGATAACAGGGTCACATATTTCCAAATTTGTTGGTCACAAATCATATGTTTGTTGGTCACAGATCATATTTATGAGTCATAATTGACTTTAATGGTCACTAATAAACAAAATTATAGGTCACATATTTAAAATTAGTCACAAGTTAAAAAATTATAGGTAACAGAAGTCACGTATTTTCAAATTATTTGGTCACAGATTACCAAAATTTAAGGTCACGGTTTAATAGTTGGTCATAGAGAACCGTATAGTTGGTCACCACAAACATATGATATTTGACCAACAAATTAGGAGGTCACAGACACCCACCACCTAAAAAACCACCAACGTCATCGCCCCGCTACAACACCATCACAACCACCGCCACAACAACAAAAAACATCATAGCCACCTGCACCAGCAGAACCTACCACCATCATCGCCTGTACCACTAAGAAAAATTGTTGCCGCCTTCGCAACACCACCTCGATAACAAAAAAACCTGGCGCCTACATCACAACCACAACAAAAACGCGACGCTTGCACTACCACAACAACCAAAACTGCGGTGGTGTCGAAGAGAGAGGAGAGAGAGAAGGTAGATCGGAAACAAAAGCTGTTCTTAGCAGCTGACACTCACAATGACAACTCCCGATGGTGACGCCGCCATGCAGGCGATTTTCTTCTAGGGCAGTACCGCTACTGTTGAGAGAGAGGAGAAGACGGGTGCATTTGGAAGGAGAGAGAAGTGAGACGGGCTGTTGAAATGCTTTAGGTTTATTGGGATGTAGGTGGTATGTTAGGTATATAGATTAATTTAATTTAAAATATTGTTATGAAATATTAATTGTGAAATTAAAACCTGATTTTTGATTAAATAAATGTAAACATGATTTTTAAAAACCTGAAACCTAACACCTGGTTTCACGAAATTTCCACAAAAGAATATATAGGTTGGGCCCATATTCAAGGCTATCTAACTATGACTCAAACCATGGCCTACAACTCGTTCTCGTGAACGTATCGTGTTGAGCTGATGGATCAAACAAATGACGACAAAGTGCGTGTGCGCATGGGTTTTGGATCAAAACCAATAGGATCTAGGCCATTCCTCTTCAAATACCAATAATACCCCTTGGGGTCCAAATCTAAGTCTCAAGGTAGGAAGTAATAAATGTTGACCTATGGTTAACATCTCATTTTGATTATCACAAACAAATTGTGTTTATCTCTAACAAATTGATTTCGAGTGTCTATAGTGATTATTGCATAAGAATAAAATTGATAACACAGAATTCGAGGTCAAGAAATTTGCATACAATGATTGACGTGGAAACAAAATCGATTAATCGAGACTATGAAGAATGATATTGAAAAGCAAGAAGATGCCTCAACACGAATCGAGACAAAAAGTCAAAGTATGGTTAGGCAATGCGTATCAAGATGTTCAAAACAAAGTACTTAGACTTTTCACAATCATATGTAAAAGTGAAACATTTCAATACTTGGTAATGATCCGTGACGAGCTCAAAGTTTTGATTTTATGATCGAAAAATCACGACAAAAATGTTTTACTCGAAAAATATGTTTTCAAAGGTAAAAATCAAAACTAGAATTTTTAAATATAACAAATACCTTGAAAAAAACATTTTAACGTCCCTCGAATACCTACATTTGATAAAAATAAAAAACGAGGACATTTCAAGCCAAAAGGATTGTAACGGACGTCCAGTATGTCTTCTTTTATCTCAAATGGTAAAAAATTCAACCATTCTGATTTTCTGACAAAAACAGCTAATTGGTCGTCCGATATGGCACTGTTTTTGACTGTTTGTGTGCTATAAATACCTCACTCATTCTTCCTTTTGCAACAACTTTTCTTGAGCATTAAAGTGAGACTTTTATTGATCAAAACCACCTCATTAGAAGATCAAAAACATTAAATTCTTGAAAAAAATTTGAGTGATTAATTTTGTGAAAATCCTTATTTCTTCAAAAAGTTTTTCAACCCAATACTTTGAGTTATACTCATTACCGTCTATCGAAGTGTTTGTCTCTTCTCTTCTCTTCTTGTTCACAATTTTGAATCTATTATTTGATAAGAAGAGAAGATCTCTCTTGTATACTCATTTTGAATTGTGGATCGTGTTGAGGTCCCGGAAAGCTCAACATTGTAAAAGGATCGGTGTTCTTTGGTTGTAAGTCACCGGAAGCTTTGTAAAGGGTTGGATTGCACCATAAGTCAATCAACATAGTGAAAAAGGTCTTGCTCGTGCTGGAGAGCTTGGTAACGAAGGACGTAGATCATTGCGTTGGATCAAGCCTCCATATTATATCGTTTGCACTCTCTAACCCCTTTTACTTACCTTTTTACTTTGTGCAAACTTAGATCATTTTATTTACATGCTTACTTGTGTTTAGTTTATTTCTCTATAATTTTAGTATTCATTAGATTAAAATCTTGAGTAATTAACGAAATTTTTTAAATAACCAATTCACTCCCCTCTGGTTAGCCTATCTTGGGCTTTCAATAAACAATTCAAAAGTTTATTATTTTTCCTATATAAGTTTAAACTTTGTCATTTTATACTCCAATTTTTTCATTTCATCATATTTACTTGTCATTAATTTGTCATTTATTCGAAAATGATTTTTAACATCCAAATATACCAAACTCATCTACCCGAAGAGTAGAACGTATTCAACTTTTGTCCTATTAAAAATGAATGGTGGGACCTATATAAATATTTGGTTCAACATTGATAACAATCATTCTTAACTTATTTCCAACAATCCTCAAAATGAATGAAAATTATCAATAAGTATGCAAATGATAATATAAGCACTAAAAAAGACTTCAAGCTGTAAGCTATAGTATCATAAGATGTAGCTTATGGTTTTGAACGTTCCTTAATAGAATGCAATCGAATTTACTTGACTAATTAGTGAACATGATATCTTGAGATGTTCAACTATTGGTGGGAATCAAGGCAATAGTACCTATAAAATAACTTCCCTAACACATTAAATTCTCATGGTTGTATTCATTTTGACCATAACAAATCTCAATTTCATTAGTGCTTCAAAAAATCGTAGCTTTAGAAATTCTCATAAAAGCGTTCACACTTCACACTTATATAGGTAACCTCCTATTACGAGTATCGTTCCATACCCTACTTAGCTTTTCGAAGATATATGAATAATTAAAAGTATAACATATGATATACTCTGTAGTTTAGCAATTTATTATCATAGGAGTGGGTAGAAATATTCGTCAAAGTGCTAGTTTGAATCATTCATAATTTAGTTGTCCCATTAAATCAAGATCTTGGGATCTCTAGTTAGCAAGATTAGGCTACCACAATGGTGATTATAATTAATAGGATTTAAGCTCATTCCCATCGATAAATGGTATACCTGATCTTTTGGTTATCCTCTAGTAAAAGGATCCACTATGTTATCTTTTGATTTAACCATGATCAATTGAAAGTATACCATTTGAAATCAAATGCTTAATGGTTTTATATCTACGATTTATATGTCGAGATTTATCATTATGCATACTAATTTTGTGTCATTCCAATAGTCAAATGACTATCACAATATATACTAATTGTACGCACCGACTTAGCCCAACATGAAATGACCTCTAAAAAGTTATGAAGTCATTCTACTTCTTCTCCAGCTTTATGCCCTTGCAATAGCTGACTGATTGTCACAGTGAATACTAATTGCAGGCACCGGCTTAGGCCAACACGGAATATCCTCTAGGAAGTTACGAAGCCATTCTGCTTCTCCTCCAGCTTTATCTAAAGCTATAAACTTAGGTTTCACCGTAGATTGAGCTATAAAAGTTTGCTTAGAAGATTTTCAGGACACGGCTCTGCCTCCAATGTTAAAAACATAATCACTTGTAAACTAAGAACATTTTTGTCAGATATCCAATTTTCATTATTAGATCTTCCTAACACAACTCGATAACTAGAATATTGTAATCCATGATTAATGGTGTATCTTAAATACTTAAGAATCCTTGCCAATGATCATTTCCTTGATTATTTGTAAATCTACTTAATTTGTTGTCTACATATGTTATAGCCGAAAAAAATGCAGTTTGTAATATATATTAAACTGCCTATAATGCGTGAATATTCCAATTGTGATAAAGGTTCACCAACATTCTTAGGTCTACTGGTCTTTTAATCGAATTATCATCACACTTAAATATTTTGAGTATAGTCTCAACATTGTGAGACTGAGATGGTGAAAATCTTTCAGGTGTTTTAGTGATCTTAATCCCTAAAATGACATTTGTTATATTCGTATCTTTCATATCAAAATATTTTATCAACATTTTCTTTGATTTTCATGATAATACTAAAGTTGTTACACATAAGTAACATATCATCAACATACAAACATATAGTAACATATTCATTTGGGATGCTTTCGACATAGACATATTTGTGGTATTTATTAATTCTAAAGTCATTTGACAACATAGTTTTGTCAAATTTTTCTTGCTATTTCTTATGCGCTTGCTTTAATCCATATAATGATTTAACAAGTTTGCACATATTTTTCTTCCGTACATGAACTACAAACCCTTCTGATAGTTTCATATATATTTCTTCATCCAACTCACCATTAAAAAAGATTGTTTTTGTATCCATTTGATAAATTTCTAGATTAATGCAGCGGTTGCAATCAACACTCGAATTGATGTAATTCTTGTAACTGGTGAATATGTGCTGAAGAAGTCAAGACCTTTCTTTTATATATACCATTTAGCTACTAATCTAGCTTTATGTTTGCCAATTGATCCATCAAGTTTTAACTTCCTTTTGAAGATCTATTTACAGACTGAAGCTTTATTTCCAAGTGAGAGATCAACCAACTTCTAAGTATGATTTTGCATAATCGATTCAATTTCACTATTGACGGCTTATTTTCAAAATGGAGCTTCTGGAGTGAATATTTCCTCAATAAATATCCTTGGTTCATTTTCTAGTATTTTAGGAACATTGGTCCAAATGATTTAGAGTTTTTAGCCCTTTACTGCTTCTTGGATCTCCGTCACATTGATGATTACCATTTGTAGTATTATAAGTTCGTTTTTGTAAACTAACTTTTTTTCCTTTACAAAGAAAAGCGTCTTAAAAAAATGAAACATTCCTAGATTCAATTATAATACTTTAATGTACATTAGGATTTTCTGATTTATAAATAAGAAAATATGCACTATTATTATTTGCATATCCAATAAATCTACAATCAATTACTTGGGGTTCAATCCTATCTTGTTTAGGCTTACATTAGCTAAACACATTTACACTTTTAAGTATTTATAAGGTTCTCTATGTTTCCATAATTCATACGAAGTTTTATCCTTACTTTTGTGTGGTAGCTTATTAAGAATGTAGTTTGTTGAAATCCCACAAATTACGAGATAAACCAGAACTTATTAGCATATCATTAATCTTTTCTTTAAGAGTACGATTCTTGCATTCAACAATGCCATATGATTTGACATGAATATGGAGCAATAGTTTGATGTGTAATACCAGATTCTGAACAAAATTCCTCAAACAGCACTACATATTCTTTGTCTCGATCACTACACATTTATCCATTTTATAAGTTGATTTTCAATCACATTCTGTATTGTTTTAAAAATTTCAAAGCCTCATCTTTCTTTTTAGCAAGTATACATAACAATATCTTGTACATTAATCAATAAAAATAATAAAATATTTTTACCACCCTTAGTTTGTATAAATTTTAAGTCATAAATATCAACATGGATTAATTTTAAAGGTGTCGTGTTTCTTTCAACTGAATGAAAGAGTTTTTTGACTAACTTAGTATCTACACATATCTAGCATTTATTATTAGTATTGAAATGCATAGAAGGTAATAAACTTAGCCCTTATTTGAGCCCCATTTTGAGAGAAAAAAATGCATTTTTGAATAGTGATTTTTGAAGAATGTGTGATTAAAAATGAAGAATTTTTATTCGATTTATGTGTAATATTATTTTATTGAAGATTATATGGTTGAAAATGAGTTTTGAAAAAGTAATTTTTGATAAAATAGGGCTCAAACAAGCTATTAGTTTCATTAACGTACGTGCATAATTAAATTTCACATGTCCTAATCTATGGTGCCACAATTTATGACTCAAGAATATAAATAGAAAAAAGATACTCTATTCTTAGAATTGTTTGGTACAACAGTGAGGACATTCATCTTGAAAAGTCCATCACACAAATACCCCTTACCTACATACATATTGTTCTTTGTAAGTGAAAACTTATCAGATACAAAAACTTATTAGAAACCATTCTTGCTAAGTAACGAACTCGACACCAAGTTCTTGTGAATGTCAGGCACATGAAGTATATTGTTGACGATAAGGTCTTTGTCAAACGTCATCTTCAACACCACTTTACCTTGTCCTTCAACCTTTGAACGTGAAAAATTTTCCATGATTTTTTTTTTCATTTATCGAAATATAGGAGAGAACATTGTCTTATCGGTACAAATGTGGCGAGTAGCACCAGTGTCCACCTACCATTCCTTAGTTTCCCTTGATCTTCTTTGCACTCATGTTATCACCCTGCCTAGAAAAGACGCCAGAATACTTCATTTCTTATTCTTTGAATTAGTTTCATCCACATTAGCTTTTTCTTGTGAAAGATTACCTCATATTCTTTTGTTATACTTCTCGTTCTCTTCTTTAATCCTCAACTGAACAATAAGTTCTTCAATATTCATCTTCTTGCACTTGAGACAATTCATAAAATCTTTCCACATAGAAGATAGTTTTTAAATAATTAATGTGTCTTAATGAACGCAATGACGCTCTTAGCGCCATGCTGCCACTTGAAAAATTTCGTCGAGAGACATTTTCAGCCTGAATATAATGAATAAGAACCTGCAATTCTTGTTCCTGACTAATCACCATTTTAGAATCTACCATCTTGTAGTCTAAAAACTTGTATACAATGAATTTCTTTGTAATGTCATTTTCAATCTTGCACTTTTCTCCAAAGACTCGCAATTCTTTAGTAGATTTCATGACAATATACACATTGTGCAGCATATTGTCTAGTCCATTTAATATGTAATTTTTACATAAAAAACCAGAATGTTTCTAAGTATCCAAGGCAATCAATAATGACTTGTTATTCTTCCCTTCTTGTATGGCAGAAGCATTTTCAATAAAAAATTTAACCAAATTCAGAGTTAGATATAACAACATTTTCTGTTGCTATCTTTGGAAATCAACACCACTGATTTTTTTCAATTTTTCTCCATGTGGAATAGATGTTGGATGAACGGAAGTTGGGGGAACGACAACTAGAGAAACATTGATTATACCATTAATAGTAATAAGATAAAACTAAACTCCTTAAAATAAAAGCCAAGAAGGCATACAAAAATTAAACTAAAAATAGATTTCGGTTTAACTGAGAAAAATATAATATATAATATATAAAAAAATCAAACGATAGAAAATTCGTCATAAGATTGTTAGTAAAAATTTGGTATGGTATTCTTTTATCTATATATATTGACAAGAAATTTTTTACTCGAAACTTACTTTAAATCTGAATGTAAACTATTAGAAATCGGGATAAAATTTACATCGAGACAAGAGTTGAACTCTTTGTACTCAAAACAAATTTACCCCACACAGGGACAGAGGATGAAATAAAAATCGTTGCCCAAGATACAATGATCTTTCATTGTTATGGTAGCACTTCGAATCACAAGAAACAATGAACTAGAAGGTGTTTTGTACTATTTTAATTAATGCAGAGATTTATGCGAAATGATATATGAATACAATGTAGAATATGGAGGATATGGAAGACAATGACATAATTCAGCAGAACATAGGGGTCTTATTTATAATAAGTCAAAAGTTGTGTTAGAAAATACACAACTCATGCCTTATCTCTATAGACATGTCGTCTTTTCCCAAAAAATTCACTCGGGTTCCATTTACTGAGACTAACCTCCAGGAGACGCTCGAGTATTTAGCAAGCGTCGCCTAAGTTTCGTTCAAGCAGTGACACAACTTTTCTGATGACACATGTTATAATTTTGGAATGTTCAAAAATTAATTAATCATTTACTCTTTTAATAGATAAGTAAAATAAAGCATGTACTTCATTGTGCCAAAAAGAATATGTAGGCTATGAAAGCCCAATAATAGCTAACCAAGAGGGGGTGAATTGGTTTCTAAAACTTTTTCGAGAAATTAACTTAAAATCAAGCGTGTAATAACAAGTTAAAGTAATATAAATGTCAAACACGAATATGAAGACAATAAGTAAAGAGGAATAGAGAGTGCAAAAGATAAAATTATGGAGGTTCAATACAACTCAATGATCTACATCCTCCATTATCAAGATCTCCAACACGAGCAAGGCCAATTTCACTATGTTAATTGACTTGTCGTGCAATCCAACTATTTACAAAGCTTTCGATGACTTTACAAGCAAGGAACATCAATCATTTTACAATGTTGAACTTTTCGGGACCTCAACACGACCCACAATTCAAAATAAATTTACAAATAAAATCTTCTCTTCTTAATAAATGATGATTCCAAAGTTGAGTACAAGAAGAGAAGTATGCTAACACTTTAATGGATAGCAATGAATGAGGCTCAAGTGTTAGGTGTGTAAATCTTTGATGTACGGAGTGATTTTCAAGAATTAATTTGATGAAAGATTTTTTATAGCAAAATTATTTGATNGTTGAGTACAAGAAGAGAAGTATGCTAACACTTTAATGGATAGCAATGAATGAGGCTCAAGTGTTAGGTGTGTAAATCTTTGATGTACGGAGTGATTTTCAAGAATTAATTTGATGAAAGATTTTTTATAGCAAAATTATTTGATAATAAATGATATGAGAAATTAATACAATGTTGGCTCAAAGGAATATCGATTGAATACTCAAAAGTTATTTTTTTAACAAATGGTAGCCAATCAAGTATTTTGCACGATATTTTTACTAGATGTTTCAAGGTAAGTGAGGTTTAATAGTTTTTAAATTTTTGTGTAAACGTTTTCTTGACGTGAATTTTTATCGAGCATAAGAAATTCATTACTTGAACTTTCAATGTGTCATGCCAAGAATTAAAGTGCTTTACCTTTACAAACAAGCTGAAAGAACTCTAGTTCTAATGTCTTCTATTAATTTTGGCACGAGTACTCGATTTGTTGTTTGATTTTGCAATGACGTAAAGGCTGTCTCCATGAGTGCTTGATCGATCTTCAACTTGAGCTTCCTTGATCGACAGTCTTTTCGTCCAATAGTTTTATCTCAAATTTGGAAACACATAACATTTTGAGGATTCGAATTAGAGATAAACATAATTTGTTTGTTAAAATCAAAACATAAGATTTAACCATTCAACAATTTTCCCCTTTTCTATTATGACAAACAATAGATGATTTGCAATAAGAAGAATATCTCATATAATTTATGCACTTGCAATGTTCTTACCCCTATGTTTTATAGATCAAGTATTCCTCCCTTTCTTATTCGTATTAAGCATATTAACACATGCAAATCATCGTTCATATGTTTTTCCCCTTTTGGCAAAAGCAAAAAGAATGTAACGTAGAAAAGTATAAGAAGATCAAGCAAACATAAGGGAAAGAAATCTAAAAAATGTGCAAATATAATTCATACTGAAATATTCAACATCATGAAGTTAAGGGAAATAAAATATCCATAGTAAAACAAGTAAGGATAGACTGCATGATGATGCGAGATCGAACTAGGACAAGGACTCCGGAAGAGGCGGTGGAGAAAACAAGGCATAGAAGTGGGCGTAGAAGGCATTTTGTTGAGCTTGCATGTCTGCCTATTGTGTTTGAATAGCATCTTGTTGAGATTGAATAGCGTCCTGCTGTATTTGAAACTCTCGAAGCATCCCTCCAAGCCCATCAACCGAAGATGTAAGAAAGTCAATATGTCCATTGAGAAGACTGTAGTGATCCTCGATAAATGTGAAATCACGGGATGAAGAATGAGCACTAGGAGCATCTTGTGGAGTTTGTTGTATATTAGTGTCGTCATCCTCATCACCATCAAAAGGTAGAGTCGGTGGACCCAAGGTGGGGTCAAACCCTTTCATTTATGCCACCCATTGACAATGTTCTTTTACTATTTTCATTCGTTTAAGGGTTTGAATATTGATGGTGTCGGCGGGTTTAAGTGAGATATATCTTTCATCATCTAATGCGACTTGAAAGTGTTTGGAGATTTTGGTGAGAAGCATACCATATGGTAAAGCCTTAATAGTTCGTGATGAATGCACAAGCTTAATGAGTTCTAATGCAATGGTTGAAAAATCAAGTTTTCATGGCTGTTCTTTCCTTAGCTCTTCCTTCTCATCAAAGGAACTCACTTCATCTCGATGACCTTTTCGAGGTAGGATAACATTTGCAATTGTGTTGTGTAGGACTTTGTACGGAAGAGACAATTGATGTGCACTAACTTTGGTGATCTTGTGACGAAAAATTTGTGTTTTATATACTTCAAGTTCTAAAATGTCACGAACGAATGCTTTAGTTATAATGATACGTTTATTTTTTACTAAGCATGAAATGTCATCGGAACGTGAAATTGACATATTTTGATAAAATTCTTTCATGAGTCATGGATATACAAGCTTTTCCATTGTGGTAATTGAAATCCATCCCATGTTTTCAAAGAGTTCCTCAATATGAAATGCAAGGGCTTGAATAGTAAAATATGCAAAATCAACTTTCTTGCCTATTAAAATGGGTAATTTTCGAATGGGTTGGCCGGCACCTCGGGTTCCAAATCGATTGTATCATTGGATGAAGAAGGTGAAGTGTGCCTCACAGTGCTTTTGATCCTTTTGATTGTCCTTCTAGAGCTAGCCATGAGTGAAAGTCGAAGGTGTGTGAGTGGAAGATCTAGGGTTCGAAAATTTGGGTGAAAAGTGAGATTTGAAGATGAAAACAATGAAATTTTTTAAAAACTAGAGAAGTAAAAGTGATGGGTTTTGTAAATTGATGTTTTGAGGTGAGAAAATAGGTTATGGAGAAGAGATTTAGGGAGGGAAGTAGAGAAAAAAGGTGAGGAAATGAAGGAAGAAAGGGCTGGTTCACGATTTAAAAATTCTCCCAGACGCTAAATTGAACGTATGGTTCAGCCATCTAGACGTCCGATTTGGCAAAATGTTTTTCTACCAAACCAGGCACTTGTTCGGATGATTCGATTTGATCTAGACATCTGATTCCTCGTCCGTATTTTTTTTCTTGAATTATGGAATATGATGCACATAGAAGAAACAATAAGAGCACATAATTTTAATCATATACTTCATTTTCATCAGTTATGCCTAAACCTCTTCTAAGTGTGAGAATCGATCATGAGCTACAAGTTTTGTGAGTATATCGGCCTGATTTTTCATGTTTATAAATTCTAGTACAATATCACCCTTTTGAGTGTGATCTCTAAGGAAGTGATGTCAAATTTCAATATGTTTCGTCCTCGAGTGTAAAATAGGATTTTTAGATAAGTTAATTGTACTATTATTATCACACATGATAGATGTATGGTCAAAGGATAAGTGATAATCATTTCATCCATAGGACTTGTGCACAACAACTAGCGTTCGAGATGTATTCGGCTTCGACGGTAGATAAGGCAACGAAGTTTTATTTCTTGCTAGACCATGATACGAGTGCAAAGCCAAGAGAGTGACATGTTCCGCTAGTACCTTTTTGATCAATAGTGCATCCGGTCCAATCGAAGTCTAAATAGCAAAGTAGATCAATGTGAGTGCATTTGGGATACCAAAGTCCCAAAATTCTAGTACCACTTAGATATCGAAAGATTCATTTTACGGCCTTAAGATGTGATTCTTTAGGACTCAATTGCAATCTAGCACATAGACATACACTAAATATAATATCGGGTCTACTTGCGATTAAGTAAAGAAGGGATCCAATCATACCTCAATATTTTATTATGTCAAAGGGCGTACCTTGTTTGTCCATGTCCAATTTTATGGATGTGCTCATGAGGGTGTCCATAGGCTTCGAATCATCCATGTTGAACTTTTTTGAGCATTTCTAATATGTACTTACTTTAATTGATGAAAATTCCATCACAAGTTTGCTTAATTTGGAGACCGATGAAGAATTTAAGTTCTCCTATCATACCTATTTCAAATCGCATGCTCATGTACTTAGAGAATTCTTCACATAGACGAATATTGGCACCAAATATAATATCATCAACATAAATTTGAACAATAATTGTGTCATTTTTGTGAGTTTAAAAAAAAAAAGTTGTGTCCACTTTTCCAATCGAAAAACCATTTGAAATAAGAAATTTGCTCTAATGTTCGTACCAAGCTCTAGGAGCTTGTTTTAGACCATAGAGAGCTTTACGAAGTTTGAAAACATAATCCAAATTTTTATGATCTTTACATCTGGGACGTTGTTCAACAAAAACTTCTTTTTAAATGAAACCATTTAGAAATACACTTGTGACATCCATTTGATAAAGAGTGGAATTTTTATGACAAGCATAAGTAAGAAGCATGCGAATGGATTCTAATATAGCAACCAGTGCAAATGTTTCCTCATAATCGATGACTTCTTCTTAATTGTAACATTGGGCCACTAATTTAGCCTTGTTACGTACAATCATTCCATTTTCATGCCGTTTATTTCTAAAAACCCATTTTGTACCTACTATGGTTTGATTATTTGGTCTAGCAACTAAATCTCAAACATGATTTCTTCAAATTGATTTATTTCTTCTTGCATTCCTAGTATCCAAAATTCATCAAACTCGACTTCTTTAAAGTTTTTAGGTTCAATTTGTGAAATGAATGCATAACTACCAAGATGATTTTTAAGAGAGACTCTAGTAGTGATACCTTTCGATGGATCACCTATTATCAATTCCTTTGGAAGAGATGAATCAAACTTTTATTCCTTTGGTAGCGGGAGATCACCTTGATACTCAGTTGACTCTTATTTACTTTCTTAAGCATTTGACTCCTTCATTTGTTCTTCGTTAGGCACTTCCTATTGTTGATCTTGAATGTTCATTTGTTCGAATGGAGCTTCCAAACCTACCCTATCATCAATACCTTTCTCACGACCAACTGAGATCGAATGGAGCTTCCAAACCTACACCATCATCAACAAGACCTTTCTCGCGACCAAGTGAATTAGTTTCATCAAATGTGACATGCATGGATTCTTCAACGACCAGATTTCTTTTGTTGAAAACTATATAAGCTTTGCTAGTCTATGAATATCTTAGAAAAATCCCAATATCGGATTTTGAATTGAACTTTCTCAAGTTATCTTTTGTATTTAAAATAAAGCATTTGCAACAGAAAACTTTAAAGTAACTAATATTGGGAATTCTATTTTTTCAAAGTTCGTAGGGAGTTTTGGTTTTTTTTTTTTTTTTTGCGACTAACTAAAACTCTATTTACAATGTAATAAACGGTATTAACGGTTTCGGCCCAAAAATATTTTGGTAAATT
>CAIGRO010016008.1:0-10621 GCA_903798355.1 Fraxinus baroniana
TCCGCCAATTTTCCTCAATTCCATGGTTTAACATTGGGATGTACCTAGCAAACAAAATATATACAAAATGAAGCCTCAATTCACTTAAAGTAACGACAATTGCTTTGGTTTAATGGCACAAATAAGTGTATAAAATATACTTATCAACTTACTGAGGCAAATGGTACTGATCTCATTCATGCCATGAGTATCAAAACTCATGACAATTATAAGGATGACAAATCAGACAGGGGCCAACCTCCCATTCCAAGTTACAAGGAACCAGAAAATCTTTGCTATGTTCTTATTATGAGTATACAACTCACACAATGAATCGTTGTTACTATTTGAATGGATTTCCAGTTTGTCATGAGCTCTATGGAAAAGATGTTTAGCTTCCAAATTGAAGCAGAAAACTGTTGCACATCAAACTAGTTTCGAGATACATCACGATACAATAAAGACACCAACTGAACAAACTTCCCAATTTACCTCTGAAGAGCTTGTCTACATAAAAGCTTTATTTAGAAATGGTAAAAATTCTCTTGAGCAAACTATACATGTATCTCTACACATTTATGCTCATCCTTCGGTATACAAAAAACATACGTGAATCTTTGAATTATTGATAGTTGTGCAACAAACCACATAGCAATTTCAGTACCCAATACCGCTCCTCAATCTTCTCGTAAACTTGCCCAACGGTGCCTATTCTAAAATAAATAGAATTAGCTCAACACAACTCTCAAATCATTTAAGTGTTAAAAACATATTATGTACACCATCTTTCCATGTTAATTTATTTTCTGTAAGCCAACTTACAGCTTCCATGAATTGTTCAATCATCTTTATTTCCCACTTTTTGTATATTACAGGACCTAGCTTGGAAGAATATGATTAATTTGGAGGAAGCAGCTTAATGGCTTGTACTACTTTGTTCCTCAAGTGAAGTCTACTCCAACTTCCTTTCCAATCTCCCATCATGTTGATTCTACTACAAATATTTTATGGCACAAGCGATTAGGACATCCCTCTAAGACGCCTTCAAAATTTTTAAGCAGTAATACTCCTTCATTTGTGTTTGATCCTCAATATTATTGTGAAGCTTGCCCTTTAGCAAAGTAAACTTATTTACCATTCTCTTCAAGATCTATTAAAAATTTGCATTCATTTGATCTTATTCATTGTGGTATTTGAGGAACACTTCGTACTGCAACTCATAGAAAGGCACGTTATTTCTTAACTATAGTTGATGTACTAGCTTCACTTGAATGAAAATATCGACATCTCTAAATGTTGGCTAGGCTTTGAGGTTTGATGATAATCTTCATTTACGATTTTGGGCAGAAAGCCTGCTTATTACAGCCTATCTTATAAATCATCTTCCCACCTTTATGTTACAACATAAATCTGCATATGAATTGTTGTATAAAAACCACCTACATACTCTCACTTTCGAGTTTTTGGATGTTTTTGTTATGCAGCCAATCTCCAACCATCCAACAAATTAGACTTTGGATAGAAAATGCATTTGTCAGTTATCCTGTAGGCCAAAAACCTATCTCTTATATGAACCCAACACCGAGCAATTTTCTCATGCCGTGATGTCATTTTTATGAGTCTGGTTTCCATTTTCTTGCTACTGAAGAATCATCAAATTTCGTTCTTTCTTAACATGAGATATCAGATTATACTAATGATCCTTCTTCACTTGAAACTCATCCCCGTTTTTCCATTATTCGAGATCATTAGTATAATTCTTCTTTACGATTTTCATTGTGGACATGTTAGTACAATTCCATCAACTGCAACTTCAAATCAAGCATCTTTGACTAAGTCAGGTCCTCGATACCCTTTAAGTACCTACCTTTCTAATGACTATGTCTTCTAACCATAAAAACTTTGTTAATACCATTTGAGGTGTCCTAGAACCAACCTTTTATGCTCAAGCCATCTTAGATCTAAAATGACGAGGCAATGCAACATGAACTTGATGCTCCCACTACAAAAAAACATGGTCCTTAGTTCCTTTGGCTACTGGTCATCGCCTTACTGGAAGCAAATGAGTTTATCGTATCAAATACAATTCTAATGACACGATTGAACACTACAAAACTCAGGTAGCTAAAGGTTTTTTCTCAACAAGAAGGCTTGGATTACACTGAAATTCGCTCTTGTAACCAAAATGATTGTTGTTTGTTGTGTTTTGTTATTGCTGCTGCAAGACATTGGCCATTGTATCAAATATATATGACCAATGTTTTTTCTCCATGGAGATTTAGAGAAAGAAGTATACATGACTCCACCATTGAGCCTTTGTCGATAGGGGGAGAAGCTCGTATGTCGACTGTATAAGTCCCTTTATGATCTTAAATAAGCTCCTCAAAATTGGTTTGCAAATTTTTTAATGCTATTAAGAGGGTTGGTTTTATCCAATCACATTCAGATTATTCACAATCTGTGAAGACTAAAGACTCGTTTATATTTATAGTGCTTATCTATATAGACGACATAATGATAACTGTAAATGATGCAGCCACTATACAGAGTTTCAATAATTTCTTCACTAGCAAGTCCATATTAAAGATCTTGGGTTTCTTAACTATTTTCTTGGGCTGGAAGTTGCAAGGTCCAAAGCCAATATTTTTATCTTCCAGCGAAAATATCTTTAGAGATCATTGATGATGTTGGATACTTGGGGTGCTCTATCAAAATTTCCCGTAGAGATGAAACTGAAGCTCACAAATCATCAAGGTGACTTGGTACATGATCTAGCTCGTTACAGGAGGTTAGTTGGACAATTAATTTATCTTACAATTACAAGACCTGACATTATAGACTCACTTAATATCTTGAGCAATTTATGCATGCTCCAAGAAAGTTTCATTGGGATGCTGCTCTTTGTATTATCAAGTATTTGAAAGGCAGTGGTGGTAAGTTTGTTGTTATCTTTAAGCAATTCCTTTACTTCGAAGGCCCATTGTGATGCTAAATGAGCAAACTATCCTACGATAAGAATATCAACAATAGGTTGTTGTGTGTTCTAAGGAAATCCATTGATTTCTTGGAAAGCAAAGACAGGATAAACAGTTTCAAGATTACCCTCAGAAGCTGAGGACAGGTCCATGACAGCGGCAACTTGTGAGTTAACTTGGCTTAATGCAAGTTTCTAGGGCTGGACAAAAGTTTCTGAACGGAATCGAACCGAGTGGTTCTTCATAAATTAAATACTAGAACGGATATCTGAATCGAGAACCGATGAGTTTGGTTCGGTTCTTGGTTCTAGGCCAAGAACTGAAGAAGAACCGAATCTAAATAATTTTTTTTATTTTTTTATATTGAATTAATTAAATTATTTAAATTTTCCTAAACAAATTAGCAAATTAATTAGGTAATTCAATTTTTTTTTTGAATTTTCTTGCCCAATTTATTAATATCTATTTTTTGGTATTTGTAGATATTGAATTAATCTTATTAGACAGCTTGTTATTTATACATTTTTAAATTGTGCTACGTTAATTTGTAATAGTTACGAATGAACATGTTATTAGTTATATTTATGTAGTATTGTTGTAAATGTTAAAAAATTTAATTATGANGAAAATTTTGGGTCGATTCGATTCTGAAGAGAACCGAACCGAACCGAATCGGACCATGTCCAACCCTACAAGTTTCTACAGAACCAGCAGAGCTATTATGTGATAATTAAGCTGCTCTCCACATAGCAGCAAACTTGATATATCATAAGCGCACCAAACACATAGAAATCGACTGTCATGTTGCAAGAGAAAATATACAAGATGATCAGATCATCACGAAATTCATCCCATCTCATTCGCAATTGACAAACATCTTTACGAAAGCTCTTGGAGTAAATGTGTTTAAATGGCTAAGAACCAAGTTGAACATACTGGATATATATGTTCCAACTTGAGAAGGAATGTTAAGTTTATTTTAGTTTTTATTTGAGTAACTAAGAGAAATTATTTTTGTATTTAGGTGATTTATAATCCCTTTCAATAAGGGAATTAGTTAAGATCTTTATTTTACTTTCTTTCAGTTTAAGATAATATATTAGCTCTTGTAAACTTATAAATGTTAGCCTCTTATTTGACTATTTGATATAATAAAAAACATAAATAGTTATCCTTAAAACTTAATTTTATCAGCCAACCCATCAACATATTCAAGATCTTAAGAACTCTTAGGAATCTGAATCAACAAAAAGTTAAAAATCAAATCTATTGGTACAGTATGAGTGATCTAAAATTTCGACTCAAATATCAAAACTAGGATGTGAGAATTACTCATGTGATGCGTCGATTTATAGTAACAAAAATGGAATGAATCACTATAAGCTCGAAGAATGTATGAAACAAGTTGCAAAAATTATTCCACTTTATTAAGACAAAATAAAAATATGAGCATTTACAACAAAATAAAAACACGGGCATCCCTGAAATTGGATGAAATTGTAGATAACCATTTAGGTAGAGGTGTCAATGGGAAGCCACGAGCTCGGCTCGGCTCGTGGCTCGTGGCTCGTGGAGAAACGAGCTACGAGCCGAGCCGGCTCGTGGCTCGTTTGCTCGTGGGCGAGCTCGGCTCGGCCCACGAGCTCGCGAGTCACGAGCCATGAGTCGAGCTGATCATCAATTTATTATTTTTTTTATTTTTTATTTTTTGACTTTTCTTAGTTTTTTTTTAATGGTTTTTCATGAGCCCACGAGCCACGAGCCGAGCCGAGCTCGGCTCGTCTACAAACGGGCCCGTTGATCGCTATAGTATGAGCTGAGCGGGCGAGCCGACGAGCTACTCGACTCGATTGCCACCTCTACATTTAGGAAAAAACTAGCATACACGAAATTGAAGAAAAAGGCATTTCATAAAAATAAAAATATTTTTTCAAACAAAAATACATTGGAAACATCAAGAGGGTTGACGAAGACGGAGGAAAGAAAAACGAGACGATACTCGAAAAAGTCATTTCTCCTTCACATCATGATTTTCACCTTTCGATTGTTCTTTTTGCATCAGCTATAGTGTTGATCATTGCAAACCCCTTTGTTTGGTGTGGGTAGGTGTGTGTGGGGGGGGGGGGGGGGGGTAAGGTTAAGGTAGGTTGCTTTTTGTGGGGTTATAAAGCGATGAACAATACACACGTACATGGATTTTTTCACAAAAGTTTTACAGGATTTCACATGGACAGATTTTCCATGAGAAAGATGGATGTTTTCTTTTGCTTTCTTATTTATCTTCTTAATTTGTGTTTTTATTTTTTAATGATTTTATTAATTAAATATTAAAAAATCATTTTACCTTGCATTAAATTGATCAAATTAAAATCTGACATTTGATTTTTGGTCAACTGACATATTTTTAAATAGAAATCATCAAAGGTCATTTCAAAGCACATTTATTAAGAGCTCGTTTGAGTTTCATTTTTGTCCAAAATTCATTTTGAAAAAATATTTTAACGAAAAATATGCGGTTAAAAAATAAAGAAAATTTTAAATTTGCGTGTAATATTGTATTTTCAGAATAATGTAAACAAAACAAGGGCAAAAGGATTTTGGATGTAGGGGTTAAGATTTGAAAGTTTGAAACATGGCTATACATTTTTTAGAGGTTTGAGACCTCTTATGCAAATTTCTCTATAATTTATTGAAGACCAATTATGAACTTACTGGACGAAAATGTCATAGCAATTGCATCATTACAAGCCTATCATGAAGAGGAAGTAGAAAAAGATATGAATGACTATCATCATTTGTTTAACAAAGATAAATTAAACTCATGTTTCATAATTATTATTTCAAAACTTTTTTTTTTTTTTTTTCATATTCATTTTCAACCACAAATTCATATAATAAAATATTATACACATAAATTTAAAATTTTTCCTACCTCACGCATTCTTCAAAATTTTACTATTCAAAACTCTACTCACATAATGATTTGTCTAACAGGGGCTAAGTGTCATTCACTCTTGTATTTCTCGTGTTCATCTTTCAAACCCTACCCATGTTGTAGCTCATAAGTTAGTACGATATTATATACAATTCAAAATCAGGACAACTTAAAAAAAAAATGATAATCTAGATAGATACTTCTCCAAAGGACGTTGTTCGATTAATTAACTCTTGTTTGACATCTATTAAATCAAATTTTTTTTCTCAAATTCATTTTCAATCATATATTTACACGTAAATCTTAAACATTTTTTAAAAAATCACTATTTTTTAAAAACATTTCATTAAAACTGATGTCATTTAAAAAAGAATTCATTAATCTCTTTTTGATATTTTATATTATTATTAGATATCAGAACTATTAAATTGTGCGTACAGAACACTGTTGATTTCATAAAAGTTTATTAATAACTAGTCAGACGCACATGCAATGCACATGCTACCAGCGTAGTGGGCTACTTAATAGCGTTGTTGTAAAAGCTTAATGAAACGAGAAGTACCGGAAGATAGATTTCATCATCCATGTATAAGAGACACAGTACTGTAGTTAAAACCTTATTTTCTTCATCAAAATGTATCATGTTTATGATGCATGCAAACAGAGAAAACCATGGAACACATTCGGAATCAACAAACTACTTGGGTAGTCGATCACTCCTTGCATTTGGAACCATGCCACCTAACACAGGACTTGACAAAAGCCCTATACAGACACTTTGCTCAGACCAAGTCAACCCAGTAAAAGACCTTCTAAAGCAAGAGCCATTTTTAGAGAGAGTATATTCCTGTCAATTCAAGTTATCATAATATGACCTGATTTATATGAATTTTCTATAGTTCAATTCTTAGTTTGCCGAGTTATGTGTACCATTATTCTATTTAGTCCGATGTCAACAATTCTTATAATTTATGCCTCCTTTTTATACCAAACTATTAGGATAATAAAGTTTCACATAATCACATGAAAAGAATTTCAGGAAGTCATCCTTTCGGCATTCCTTTAATATTAATAGCAATAGCATTTGCTGTATGATTTTTTATACCAGATGAAGATTATAACCAATTGATCCATAATAATTTCATTGTTTTATAATGAAGTACTAATAATGCTAATCTATCATCCATCTGATACAAGCAACAGTTCCATAGTTTTATATTAACATACACAAGCCATCTCTCTATAGTATCAAGAAACATCAACATCACCCCTAGTTGGAAGAGTATCAATATTGAATTCAGAATTGTCTCCGTCAACGATCATTCTTCTGTTTCGATTAACATAAATGATAACATTGTTGTCACCAGGAATATAAATGTCGAATTTCTAAGAAGAAAAAAGCTTACAGTAAAGAATAGGGAGAGAGGAAAAATACCTTTCAAGAACAAATTTCCCTTCCTTATATTTGTGGTTCTTCTCGTGTGCTACCACCTGGAAGAATAAAATGATATATTTAGATAAATTGAACTCATAAGCAACTTGAAGAAGTTTAAATGAAAATGAAAGAATCTGGTGGTGTAAGAGATTACAAATTTCCAGCAAACTATTTGCCCACAAGTTATAATCTAAGATACTCAGTGTTTAGAAGGGGCAAATATAAAGCAACATTAGAAACGTTACCAAGCACAGACAGTAAAAAATAATTTATTCGGCTATAGGAAAAAGAGAAACAACTGTCACGAGGTACAAAAGGAACAAGGACTTGGAAATCAGGAAAATCAATATGTAACTTAAAATGTGCAAAAATCATGCCCCAAATTCTTGTGCAAACCAAAACACAAAAAAAAATGAAATAGGAGAATTAAGGGTTTTTTTAAGCCCTCTTTTTTAGGAAAGTTTGTTTGAGCCGTCTTTTTTAGGAAAATAGATTTTGAAATAGAGATTTTTTTGTATAATGTAGGTGCGGTTAAAAAGGTAAAGTTTTGGTTTACACGTAAAATTATTTATTGTTAGAATGTGTAGTCAAAAATAAGTTTTTTAAGAATGGGATTCAAACGGGTTAAATCTAATTTCATCCCATTTGGCATCACAGATTTAATGCAGTAATCTATCAGGCTCTAATGGACCAAATTATTAACAAAAAAGAAAATTATCAACTGGCGAAGCTGAAATAATTTAACGAAGAAGAAACATCATACGTTTTGCAAAGATCCATGAAATCAACTAAAAACAGTTTTCTTTGTGCCTTTATGAAGAACTTGAGGAGGCCTCATAACAGTCTTATGTCGATCTCCAGCAAGCTCAGGATTATTTTCACGGAAGATATTGAACGCTCTTTCCTAGAAGCTGTACAAGGACATTTAAAATGGATTAAAAGTACTCAAGAGTAGATATTGATGAAGAATAGAAAGAAAGAAGAGATTAAGTTCCACACAATTCAGCTCCTAATATACTCCTAATATAAGAAATGTTATAAACATATTAAAGGAAAGAATAACAAGAACACGCTAAGTTTTATTCCCAAAACCAAATGAATCATTTTCCACCATCCTATTGAATTCAAAGCCAATTTCATTCAATAAGTAAATTGGAATTTGGAATTTGCGTGATATGTTATTTTGGATAAATTCTTACTTCTATGCTGCTAAAATTACATAATAATACTAAGTGGGAGCTTCTTTAAATTTATGCAAGGCATCTTCGACCATCTAAGACATCCTTAATTATCCACAGTTGGTATAAATAATATACATAGTTTGAAAGTTTACCAAAAACTATCAGTCTATCACAGCAGTAGAAGCTCTGATGACATATTCACTCATTGACAGCAAAAGTAGATCTAAACCATTTTGCTTTTCACATTAGAAATGGGAGCAAGTGTTGGTTCAGGGATGAAATTAGGAATAATGGCAAAGAAAATGACACCTGCAAAGAGCTGTGAGTCCAATACATCAGCAATTGAGACTAAATTGCTTAATCAAATACGAAGCTGATAAAAGTAATGTAGTACATTATAGAAGATGTCTCACCAAGAGATCTGCCTTTAAGAAGCCAATGGAGTTAATGGCATTATGAGCCAAATCTAAGAAAGATATGCTCAACATAAGACCTGCAGCAAAACCCTGATTTGAAGAAGTCAAGTCTGCATAGCCATTGAAGATGAAAGACATTATAATCCCCATCTTCTGTCTCCTAAGTGTATATGCCATGTTATTTTCTTTGAACATAGAAGCCTGCATAAAAAACCAAGGAAAGTGAATAAATGGCAAGAAGGATAGTAGAAATTACATCATCCAGAAAAAGAATAAAAATAACATAAGGTAGCCTTTAAACCTTTCATTAACATATTTATTTTAATGATTTTAGCCTAAATTTACATCAACTGTCTTAGAGCTCATATTATAAGTTCTCCCAAAGAATTATTAAAAGTTCTCCTAAAGAATAATTGTAAAAAAATTTATAGATGGATTAAAGCTCCTTGAATAGGAAACTTCCAAGTTCCAACAAAATATACACAAAATGAACAAAAAGGAAGTTAAAATAAATAATAGAATTGGACTTGATATATGTTCATGTATATTGCTTTAAAACACCAAGAATTATAATTCCGATTGTTGCATTTCTGAAGGCTTGATTTCATCTGTTCATTTGTCCTTTATTCTTATAATGTGCAAAGACTTTAAACGTTGAAGAAGGATAAACACTTTATTTTCCTCTCTAAAACTAAATTGTTACCTTAAGCCCACATTGTATTAATTGTATATATGTCTTCACATGTATGTTGCGATTCTATGAACAAATGGGATTGTATGCTATATCATATCTATTGCTTTTTTCCCGGTTTATATGCTTATTACAGAAATAATGTACATATATATTAGCACAACCATCGCCCACTTGGGTAAAAAAAATGAATGAACTATGAGTGCGGAATACTCATCTCCCTAGAAGAGAAATGATAAGAGTAAGATCTGAAGATTTGTGTGCTCAATACTGGTCTACGTGGTTGACAATGGCATATACAAGTGGTAATCATCTCGTCTAAGAATATTTGATCAACTCAATCGATTCAATCTGGGGACTGAGATTGAATACTTGATGACAGAATTTACCATTTGGGGTATATATTTTTGTTCTTAAATAGCTAAAGAGAATTGATTGCAGGTCTCGTCTGTTTTCTTTTTTATTGAACCATCAAATCACTCAAGAATTAGCACTGATTGGAATATTAGCAATTTCACAGGCTTAAATTAAAGAACCCCACTGCTATCAAAAGATTCTCCATGGATAGGGATGAAAAATTTGGTAGGATTACATCACCTTCCAATTTTCTTTCTTCGACTTGAATTTTAGGAATTTCTCCTCATTCCCGTTCCTCAGCTAGACGTTTCCTCAATCTTTTTTTTTGCTACGAGGGTGGCGGTGATGCCGATGATAGCGGTGACTCCAAATACACATGAACAACACAAAAGCCAATATAACATACACGAAAATTTATCCCTGAGTATTCAAATTTCCAAATGTAGCATACATATACATATGTTGATAAAACTCATCAGTACTCACCATAACAACTGCAAAGACTTCTTCACATTGAGGCTTTGCTTCTTCAATTTCAACTATAGGCTGAAAATTGATGCAATAACCAAGGAATTCAAATCCGTTGTCCCAGCCATCGAGAGAATGAACCGAAGCAAAAAAAAAAAGAAAGAAAGAAAAAAAGAGGCGAAGA